>RJWM01016140.1:35803-46443 GCA_004363535.1 Dasyprocta punctata | reverse complement strand
AGGTAGGAGGAGCGTTGTGAGTTCGAGGCCGGCTTGGGCTACAACCGGAGCGCAAGGCCGGCCTGAGCTATATAGTGGGACCCTGCCTCAAAAACCTAGGGCTGGGGGTTTGGCTTAAGCGCCTATCCTGGCAGGCGCGAGGTTGTGAGTTCAATCCCTGGTGCCGCAAAAAAAAAAAAAAAAAAAAGAAAGAAAGAAAGAAAAAGAAATAGTACAGGGGCCAGGGTTATAACTCAGTGGCACAGCACCTGTCTGGCAAGCACAAGGTTGTGAGTTCAATTCCTAGTTACCCCCATCCAAAAAAGAAAAAGGAAGGAAGGAAGGAAGGGAGGGAGGGTACAGGTTCTGGGAATATAGCTCAGTGGCACAGTACCTGTCTGGCAATTGCAAGGTCCTGAGGTTTAATTCCCAGTAAAAAAAAAAACAAAAACAAAAACAAAAAACATTGAGGACCAGATTTATTTGAATCCAAAAACCCACACAAGAAGGCACCACTTTGAGATCTGCATGTCACTCTTCTGACTACGGTGACTCATCGACTCTGAAGGCAACAAGTTCAGAGCTGGAGAGGCCAGAGTGAGTGCAAGGTGATGATTCCTGTGAAAGATGACAGGCTCCAGCGCAGGGCTAGTGGTGATGGCGGAGAGCACCAGACAGGACATAAAATTCAGGACTTAAAATTGAAAGAGTGTAGGGACAGATGAAGATTTGCTGAGAACCGACTGGTTGTGGGCCTCGTAGGACGTGCTGGAAAGGGAACAGGGATTGCTGAGAAGACAGTTCAATCAGACAGTGTTGAGTTAGGCATGGTGGTGCAAGCCTGTAATCGCAGCACTTGGGTGGCTGAGGCAGGAGGACCCCTGTGAGATTCAGGCCAGCCTAGGCTACAAAGTGAGTCAAGGCAGCCTGAACTGCATAGTGAAACCCTGTCTCAAAAACCAAAAAAAAAAAAAGAACGTCATGAACTTGAGGGAATATTTTGACTCTTACCATCATTTATGCTATGTGATGGCTTATTTAAAATTCTTTTTTTAGTTTAGTTTTCCATTTAAGAGAGGAAATAAAAGGAGTATTTTTCAGCAAATCAGATCCTTTTATGGCAATCTGGTCCATACAGTCCTATTAAATGTGTGAGTGAGATTTCTCCCTTTATTGTATTTTTTTCCTAAAATAATTCTACCTCCTTATATTTATTGTATTCATATTGCTGATTTTAGGGAAACAAATAGTTGCTTGTGCCACTTTATGTCAACAGTCTCAAATGTATCTTAGAAGAGCTCTCCATTTTTATTATCACAAACCATGTCTTTGAAAACAGATAACTACTTTCCTTCCACAACATCTTTTTATTTAAGACAATTACTATTTTTCCTTTATGTGTGGTGTGTGTGTGTGTGTGTGTGTGTGTGTGGCACCAGGGATTGAACTCACAACTTCACACCTGCCAGACAGGCGCCTAAGCCATTGAGCCAAACTCCCGGCCCTTACTTTTCCTTTAATTAAACACCTGGTCCTTTAATATAGCCTTGCTTATGATCCTGGGTAGATGGAGATTAGGTGGTTAAATAAACCTGAGCGTTTCAGCTCATATTATTTCATCAAAGGAAACTGCAAAAGCTCAGAGATAAAAGGCAAGAAAGATGATAAC
Source organism: Dasyprocta punctata (assembly GCA_004363535.1). Lineage (NCBI taxonomy): Eukaryota > Metazoa > Chordata > Mammalia > Rodentia > Dasyproctidae > Dasyprocta > Dasyprocta punctata. Next base: position 44,795 of record RJWM01016140.1, on the reverse strand, counting down.
AAGCAATATAGAGCATTATCTCACTGAACAAAGGAAAGAGGTCTTGTAAGCCAAAATGGGCTGACCACAGATCCCTCCCCTTAAAGCTGATGTCCAGTACAGCCTGCGTGATGTACGGGAGGTCTTTGTGGTCAAGTGACCTCCTACTCTCTGGACATCCTCTACTTTTTAGATGTGTGTATCTCAACCCAATCAAGGGGCTGGGGATTTAGCTCAGTGGCCCAGTGCCTGCCTGGCAACAGTGAGGTCCTGAGTTCGATTTCCGGTACCCCCAAATAGACAGACAGACAGACAAGAAATTGAACAAATGACCAAAAAGTATATGAAACACCACTCAAAATCTTCAGTCATTAGATAAATGCAAATCAAAAGTACATTGAGATTCCATTCCACCCTGGTCAGACTGGGTATCCTCAAGAACACAAAAAACAAGTGTGGATGGGGGTGGGCAGAAGCAGCTTTGGTATTCATCAACATATGAATGGCTAAAAATGTGGTATACATATACAGCAGAACATTACTAAGCCATAAAAAATGAAATTGTCATTTGCAAGAAAACAGAGATCATCACATTAAGCAAAATAAGCTGTTTGAGAAAACAAGTATCTCATTTTCCCTAATATGTAGGGATCTAAAAAAGATGATGTGAAAGCATAAGAAAGACTATCACTAGGCAAGAGGAAGAAACTAAGAGGAGAGAGGAGGTGGGGAAGAATGAACGGTAGGTAATAGGGAGGGTGAATAGGAACAAAACATATGTGTATATGGAAATACCACATTAAAACCCCGTATTTTGTAAAATTAATAGGCACTAATAACAATACATTTTATGGTTGGGAATTTAGCTCAGCAGCTCAAGCACTTGCCTAGTGAGTGCGAGGTTGTGAGTTCAATCCCAGGTACCAAAAATAAAAAAATAAAAAAGTATACCTCGCCTGAACTACATAGTGCGACCTTGCCTCCAAAAAAAAAAAAAAAAAAAACAGGGCCGGGTGTTTGGCTCAGTGGCTTAAGCTACTGCCTGGCAAGTACTAGGTTGTGAGTTCAATCCCCAGTACTGCAAAAAAAAAAAAAAAAGAAAGAAAGAAAGAAAAGGTATACCTCAATAAAGCCAACTTTAAAAACATACTGCTTGGCAGTAGCTAATAAAAGTAAGCATACACATGTCATTTAATCTAATAATTCCAATCTCAGATATATGCTCAACAAAATATAAATATATATTCACCAAATGATAAGAAAAGGAATTAGGTTAATAGCCAAGATTACAGCTGGGCGTGGTGGCACACGTCTTTAATCCCAGCACTCAGGAGGCTGAGGTAGGAGGAGCGTTGTGAGTTCGAGGCCAGCTTGGGCTACAACACAAGCGCAAGGCTGGCCTGAGCTACATAGTGCTACCCTGCCTCAAAAAATTAGGGCCGGAGTTTGTCTCAGTGGCTTAAGCATCTGTCTGGCAGGCATGAGGTTGTGAGTTAGATACCTGGTGCCACCAAAAACAAACAAACAACAACAAAAAAAAAACCCCAAGATTACGAAAAATTAAAATGTCAAAAACAACATCCAAAATTTAATGACATACCTGAACTAACAGTAAATTATTATAAGCCCATTTTGACATTCTATTAATGGCTTTCATGACAGAGGCTTAAGTTATACCAAAACAAATACATATACACAGTGGAACCTTGGTATTTATGCAAGATTGGTTCCATGGAAAAGGGATACCAAGTTTCACATACAAAATAGTGCAGTACTTGCATATAACCCATGCAATCTTCCTATATACTTTAAAGCATTTCTAGATTACTTCTAATATTTATTACAATATATTGCTACATAAACAGTTGGTATGTGGTACTGCTTAGGGAATAATGACAAGAAAGTCTATGTATTTCAATACAAATGCAATTTTCCTTCCCACAAAATATTTTTAATTTGTGGTTGGCTCAATCTTCAGACCAGGAACTCAAAGTTCCAGAAAGTTAGTTGTCTGACACAAAGAATCAAGGTCTTTGCTAAAGTACCAGTACACAAATTATGAAATATCACCAGTGTCACAATCCTAGCATTATATCCCAGGTAATTTTTGCATAACAGAAACACTGTGAACTGAAAACTGTACTTCAACTAATTAGTGAAGTAGGAAAAATGCTTGCCTCTGGAATCAAATAGCTGTAGTTTTGAACACTGAATCCAGACAATAGAGCCAGTTATGTAATCTTATACACTGCTCAGATTAAAAAGAATCCTTGCCGGGTGTTATGGCTCATGCTTGTAATTCCAACACTCACGAGGCTGAGGCAGGAGGATCACTGAGTTCAAGACCAGCCTGGGCTACAAAGTGAGCTCAAGACCAGACTGAACTGCATAGGGAGACCCTGTCTCAAAAGACCAAAAACAAACAAACAAACAAACAAACAAACAAAAATCCTATCAATCATGGAAATCAACCATCTGAAAAAGACATTTAAAAAAAAACTAGTAATAATAACTTACACTTGCTGGGCACTGTTCTAAGTGTTTTATAGGAGATTCATTTAATATTAATGGTAGAAAGCAGATATTCACAGGTATTAAGTAATAGAAAAGAGATCTAAAACCAGACAATCTAGACCCACAACCACTTTATACTTAAAGCACTTTAGCAGGACGTGGTGGTACAGACCTACAATCCCAGCACTCAAAAGGCTGAGTCAGGAAGATCAATACAAATTTAAGGCCAGTCTAAACTACATAGCAAGACGCCATGTCAAAAAAACAAAAAACAAGCCGGGCGTGGTGGTGCATGCCTTTAATCCCAGCACTCGGGAGGCTGAGGTAGGAGGAGCCTTGTGAGTTCCAGGCGGCTTGGGCTACAATGCAAGTGCAAGGCCAGCCTGAGCTACACAGTGCGACCCTGCCTCAAAAAACCAGGGCCGGGAGTTTGGCTCAGTGGCTTAAGCACCTGTCTGACAGCTGTGAGGTTGTGAGTTCAATCCCCGGTGCCGCCAAAAAAAAAAAACCCAACACATTTGAACCACTTGACCAACTCTCCACCACAGTGCCTTTTTTCTTTTAATGCTGAAAATAACACAGATAATATTAAACTACTAACACAAGTAATACTTGACTTTGCAGAAAGCTTTTTAAAAATGAAAGAAAAAAAAGAAAATTAACCCATAATCTCACTACACAGACAAATGATATTAAAAACTGATTTTTTAACAAGAAAAATTTAATCTGTAACTCAGGTTTACTCTATTGTACAAATGTGAGTTTGTATAAATACAATTTACACTATGTAGCAACATGAACACTGATATTCTTACTTGACTCATATGATATAACTTTATTTTGGGTAAGTGAACTGCAAAATTCAGGATTCTAGTGGAGCTTTCTATGGTCTGACTGAAAACCCCTTATACTTATTTATGGCACCACACTTTTCAAAGTGACTTCACGTTAACTTGCTATTTAATCTTCATGGCAATCCTATAAACTAGGCACACAAAATGTTCAACCCTCATTGTGCAGGAGTAAAATTAGGAAAATAAACAATTCGCCCAAGATCACACACCTAGTTACTGGCAAAACTTGACTATCATATGTATCTTCCAACCCTTCGTTAATAACTCCTTTAGTAAGCCGGGCGTGGTGGCGCACGCCTTTAATCCCAGCACTCGGGAGGCTGAGGTAGGCGGAGCGTTGTGAGTTTGAGGCCGGCTTGGGCTACAACGCGAGCGCAAGGCCGGTCTGAGCTACACAGTGCGACCCTGCCTCAAAAAACCAGGGCCGGGAGTTTGGCTCAGTGGCTTACGCGCCTGTCAGGCAGGCGCGAGGTTATGAGCTCGATCCCCGGTGCCACAAAAAAAAAAAAAAAAAAAAAAAAAAAAAAAATAACTCCTTTAGAGCACATTACTCACTAAAGAGGCTGTCTTTCTTCCAGTTAAGGTTTTTGGCCCTTTTGTCAAAGATAAGGTAAAGTTGAGTATGCCTGGAGTTGTTTCTGCATCCCCTGTGCTGTTTCACTGATTTCAAACCTGGTGTCTTTCCCCCACCCCCCATCAATACCATGCTGTTTTTATCACTGTAGCTTTGTAGTAAAATTTGAAATCCAGGATGGTGATGCCCCCTGCCTTCCATTGCTAACCAGAATTGCTTTTGCTATTGTAGGTCTCTTCTGGTTCCATTTGAGTTTTCCCAAGGAGTGCTACTGACATCAACTGAGTTTACCTCATGAAAACTGAAAATAAAATCCTTTTTTGAATGTAATATAAAATGGCACTTTGCTTTTTAATTTATCATAATTGAACAGTAAGTTTCAGATTCTATTGATTATTACATTCTAAGGGCTGGAAGTTTGGTTCAGTGGCTTCAGCACCTGCTTGGCGGGTACAAGCTTATGAGTTCTATTCCCAGTACCGACAAAAAAAAAAAAATAGTATCCACAATGATTATTACATTCTAAATTAATGAAACTGAGCAGACTTTTCTATTTTACTCAATGCTGTTACGCCATTATATCATTCATGTTGACATACATCAGAAGCAAGAAATGTAGCTCAGTGGTAGAGAGCTTGCTAGCATGTACTAGGATCAAGGTTCAACTTTCAGCACTGCCGGAAAAAAAAATAACTTAAACTGGTATACGTCTCCAAGTGACTAGTAACAATATTCCACATATAAGCCGGGCATGGTGGCGCGCGGCTTTAATCCCAGCACTCGGGAGGCTGAGGTAGGAGGAGTGTTGTGAGTTCGAGGCCAGCTTGGGCTACAACGCGAGCACAAGGTCAGTCTGAGCTACACAGTGCGACCCTGCCTCAAAAAACTAGGGCTGGGAGTTTGGCTCAGCATCTTAAACGCCTGCCTGGCAGGCGCAAGGTTGTGAGTTCAAACCCTAGTGCCCCCCGCCCCCGCAAAATATTCCACATATGAGTGATCTTTTGCCTGTGATGAGCTCTAGTTAAAAAAAAAGAAAAAAGAAAACAAAGCCAGGTGTGGTGAGGCACACCTGTAATCCCAGCACTCAGAAAGCTCAGGCAGGAGGATAGCTGCAAATTCGAGACCATCCTGAGCTACAAAGGGAGCTCAAGGCCAGTCTGAACTGCATTAGTGAGACCCTATCTCAAAAAGACCCAAAAAAAAGAGAAAGAAAGAAAATACTGTTTTATATTTCACCACAAGGACCAGATACAGTTTAATTTTAACTAAGTTCAATCAAATTAAAATGCAACCTTATAAAAATAGTCAAAGTATAACAGAAAATGAATACTGACTACAAAAAAAGAAATCAACAGAAGAGCAGCAAATGAAATTTAGCACAAATTAAGAGGATAATTATATACCATAATGAAATAGAATCTATCTCTGGAATGAAAGAATGGTTCAATACACATGCAGGTATACACATAGGGAAAAACATACAATCATCTTAATTTGTGAACAAAAAGCATTTGACAAAACAACACCTTTTCACAATAAAAGCACTAAAGAAACTGGTCATTGAAATAACTACCTCAATATAATAAAGAACAAATATGAACCCATAGGGAACATCATAAACTGTTACAGTTTAGATTGAGAATGTACCCCCCAGCCCCACGCCTCATGTTAAGTTGGCCTTTGGAAGGTGACTGCATCATGGGCACTATAGTCATCTACACATTTTTTTTCTGGGTCTTTGGAACACAGTTTCACTGTGCAGTTCAGGCTGGCCTTAAACTTACTTGTAGCCCAGGCTGACCTTGAATTTGCAGCAATCTTCCTGCCTCAGCCTCCTGAGTACTGGGATTACAGGCAGTGTACCACCCATGCCCAGTTAATCTACACTTTAATATACTGAGGTGAATTCAGAGCTGAACATGTTGCTGGGGTGGAGCCTGGATGAAAGAGGTGGATCACTGTAGGCAAGACCTTAAAGGGTGTTATCTCCCACCTGCCTCTGCCCTTTTCTCTCTGCTTCCTGTTTGTCACAAGGGGAACAGGTTTCCTGAACCCTAGAACGTTCAACCACGCCATTTCATAGGCACCTTGGAGCCAGCTGTCCATGAACTAAACGATGAGCCAAAACAAATCTTTCTTATTTAAATTGTGTGTATCTGGTATTATGTCTCAGCGACAAGGAAAGTGACTAAGATAAAACCCATCTCAAAAAACTGAAAGCTTTTCCTCTAAAATCAAGAGTAAGTAAAGAAGGATGTCCATTTTCAACTCTTCTATTCAATATAGTTCTAAAAGTCCTAGCCTGAGAAATAAGTAAACAACAAAAACAAAAATTAAACAGCTTTCAAATTGGAAAAAAAGTACAATTATCTCTGCTCATGGCTAAGAATTTATATCTACAAAATTCTAAAAGATTCCACAAAAAAATCTGTTAGAATAAAGGAATTTAAAGTAGTCAAAACACAAAAATGAGTAGTATTTTCACATACTAACAATAAGCAATGCAAACAATGGAATTAAGAAAATTATTTCTTTTAGCTGGGCATGGTGGCACATGTCTGTAATCCCAGCACTCGGGAGGCTGAGGCAGGAGGATCATTGCAAATTTGAGAGCAGCCTGGGCTATAAAGTGAGCCCAACACCAGACTGACCTGCATAGCAAGACCCTGTCTCAAAAAAGATAAATAAATGAATAAATAAATAAATAGAAAAGAAAAGAAAAGAAAAAAAAAAGAAAAGGATTTCTTTTATAGCAACATACAAAGACATGATATACTGGGAATTAACCAAAAAATTGAAAGACCTATAAAATCAAAAGTATCTCAGAAACTGAATACATAAATAAGACAGCCCAATCTCATGGACTAAAAGGTTGATAGCACCCCCAAATTGCTAAATGTAATATAATTCCTACTGAAGTAAAAATACAATTTTTGCAGACAGAAAAAAGTTCATCCTAAAATTCACATGGAATATAAAGGGACCAGAATAACCAAAAACAACGGGGGTACCTATTAGACCCACCCTTCCTAACTTCAAAACTTACAACAAAGTTACAGTAATAAAAACCATGTGGCAATGGTTTAAACATAGACAAAGAGACAAAAGGAACTGGTACACCAGAAACAAACCCTAGAATATGTGATTTTCAGCAAAGGTGCCAAAATCAAAGGGGTGAAAAAACAGTACTTTCAACAACAGTGCTAAGAAAACTGATATTTACATGCAAAATAATGCAAACAGATGCTTACCTAACACTGCACACAAAAAATTAAGTGAATCCATAAGACCAAAAACTATAATACTTCTAGAACAAAACCTAAGGCTAAAGAGTCATAACACTAGATTTAGCATGAGCAATGAAAGAAGTAAACAAACTGAAACTCATAAAAATTTAAAGGTTTTGTGTACCAAAAGACATCACCAACAAAGTAAAATGGCAACTCAGAGAATCCTTTTGTCTAACATGGGACTAATATTCAGAATAAAGAATTCCTAAAAGTCAACAACAAAATAATTCAAACATGGGGAAACGAATGAATAGTTATCTTTAAGGATAAACAAGTGAGCCGGGCGTGGTGGTGCATGCCTTTAATCCCAGCACTCGGCAGGCTGAAGTAGGAGAAGTGTTGTGAGTTCGAGGCCAGCTTGGGCTACAATGCAAGCGCAAGGCCGGCCTGAGCTACACAGTGCGACCCTATCTCAAGAAATCAGGGCCGGGAGTTCAGCTCAATGACTTAAGCGCCTGTCTGACAGGCATGAAGTTGTGAGTTCAATCCCCGATGCCGCAAAAAAAAAAAAAAGATGAACAAGTGCCCAATAAGCACAAGAATTGATGCCCAATATCACTCATCTTTAGGGAAATAAAACTGAGATTCCACAGCATACCCACTAGAAAGACACTACACATTTTAAAAAGGTCCACGTAAAGTTCAGTGGTACAATGCTTGACTGGCCTATATGAGGCTCTGAGTTTGAGCCCTATAACCTGAAAAAATAAAAATTAAAAAAATAAAAATAAAAACTTTTAGCAAGGACAGATACTGTTGATGAGAATGTAAACTGATAGATCCACTGAGGACAACAGTATGGCAATTCCCTCCAAAAATTAAAAACAGAATTATATGATCCAGCAATTCCATTCTAAGCATATACTCAAAGTAACTGAAAACTAAAAAGAGTCTCAAAACATTTATGCACCCATTTCAAAATAGCTAAAATGCGGAAAAAACTCAAAGAGTACATCAATGGATAAAAGATAAATGCAGTACACACATACCACAGAGTATTATTCAGGCTTTAAACAGTAAGGAAATGCATCAATAACCTACACGGATAAGCCTTCAGAACATGACCCTAAATGAAACATGTCATTCACCCACATGTGATGCCACAAAAATGTAATCCACACATTCTGCTAGGGTAAGGCAGCAAGATTCCCAAACTCAAGCCCACCCCGGGCAACATGGCCACTTAGTGAAAACCTGTCTCAAAGATAAGAAATGGCTAGGCATGTAGCACAGTGTGAAGGCCCTGGGTTTGATTCCCAGTACCATAATAAAAAAATAACTAAATGAGTGAATGAATGAATGAATGAATGCCAGGTACACACACAAAAAACAAAACAGTATATGATTTCACTTACATGACATACTTAATGTGATCAAACTCATAAGACAAAGTAGAATGGTGGTTTCCAGGGACTGGAGACAGAGAGGAATGGAGAATTGTTTAATGGGTAAAATGCTTTGGTTTTGCAAAATGAAGAGTTCTGAAGATGGATGAGGTTGATGATTGCACAATATGAATATACTTAATGATACTACAGTGCACACTTAAAAATGGTTAAGGAGCCGGGCGTGGTGGCGCACGCCTTTAACCCCAGCACTCGGGAGGCTGAGGTAGGCGGAGCGTTGTGAGTTCGAGGCCGGCTTGGGCTACAACGCGAGTGCAAGGCCGGCCTGAGCTACATAGTGCGACCCTGCCTCAAAAAACCAGGGCCAGGAGTTTGGCTCAGTGCCTTAAGCGCCTGCCCTGGCAGGCGCGAGGTTGTGAGTTCAATCCCCGGTGC
>RJWM01016140.1:21474-35703 GCA_004363535.1 Dasyprocta punctata | reverse complement strand
GGTTAAGGGCCATTTGTGGACTCCGGAGAGAGAGAACAATGTTCGCACCAGCAAACAAGCCCAGTCTGGGAACCAGCACCATGAGCAGGCCACTACCAGACTAGGAACAGCTAGACCCAAGCACCTTCCTGTGAGTCAGTGCCATTTGCAGACTGCGGGGAGAGAACCAATGGCTGCAACCGCCAAACAAGCCCAGTCTGGGAACCAACACCATGTGCGGGCCAACGCTGGACTGGGAACAGCCAGATCCCAGCTCTTTTCAAAATGTGCAGGCTGGCAAACAAGCAGAAGCAGCAGCAGCAGCAGCAGCACCACCACCACCATCACCATCCCTGTACACCAGTGGCTTATCTGAAGAAACATGCTGCGATGACAGCTATGGAGGTGAAATGCAATTGGATGCCAGTGGTGCTTTGGTGTTTCACTAACACTGCAGGTCTAGGGCCAGTGATCTGATCATAGGTTCAGAGGATATAGGTACACAGTGTGGCATCTAGGGGGGATCTCCTTCTGAGGGTGGCAGCCATTGTTGATTTCCTATGGTCTGGCTTTGAGGTCCTGTATCACTTCCATTGTTTTGTTGCATTGGGTTTTATTCTCTTTTGTTTTGTTTATGTTAAATCCAATGGCAGGAGAAGCTATTTCAAGGGTAGCAACATATATTATGGTAGCAATTTGGGATTTACTATTGGCTTGTTTTGAAGTCCTTTATTGCATTCATTGCTTTTATTGCTTCCATTCTATTCTGTTCCATTTGATTTTTACTATGGTCAAAGTTATCTGCAGCTATTTTGAAGACATCAAAAGGCATTAGGGTAACTATTACTGATTTTGTAATGTTTTAAAGTCCTGTATCTCTTACACTGGTTTGTTTTGATTGGTTTTATTGTTTTATCCTCTTCAAAATAAAATAAATAAAAATAAAAATAAGTAAAAATGGCTAAGACACCCAGGCACAGTGCCACACAGCTATAATTCCGGCACTCCAGAGGTTAAAACAGAAATATCTAGAGTTGGAGGCCAGTGTGTGCTACATAACAAGTTTAACACCAGCCTAGACTATATTGCAAGACTCTGTCTCAAAACACAAAAACAAAGCCAGTATAGTTGCACATGCCTGTAATCCCAGCACTTGGGAGGTTGAGACAAGAGGATCCCTAGAGCACAAGGACAGCCTAGGCTATACTGAGTTCATGGTCAACCTGACCTACACAGTGAGATGTTGGTTCAAAAAGTGGGGCAATTATGTGATCGTTATGTACCCCTAAAATGTACCAATAAAATCTGATTTTTTTAAAAAGTGGGAGGAAAACAAAGAAAATGAAAAAGTTTTATTTACTGATTTTTAAAAACCCCTGAAATTTATCCTACAGAACTATATCATAGGACTGAGATTATGGTTTTTTTTTGTCCCCAGTGCTGAGGATTGAACCTCAGGTCTTTGCAATGAGGCACGTGCCCAGTTCTTTGCTAAAATTTGACACAGGGTCTTTCTAGTCACTAATCACTAAATTCCCTGGGCTAGGCTTGAACTTCTGATCCACTTACCTCAGGCTCCCAAGTGTTGGATTACAGATGTACACTACTACACCCAGAGTGACAAGATTTTTATTTAGTGTGATCTTCTGAACTAAACCAGTAGGCTTAAACTAAATTTTCTGGGAACTCTGCTCTTCACTTAGCGGGGGAAAAGAGATGGATACAAAATAAGTGTGTATTTATGTATATACTATAGGCTGAGCAGAAGTTTCACATTTAATTCACTGAACAACAGTTGTATAAAGTGACCTAATGGCAAGGGGGTAGCACACACCCACAAATCCAGCACTCTGAAGGGTGAGGGAGGAGGATAGCCGCTAGTTGGAGGTCAACCTGGGCTCCATAGTGAGCTCAAGGCCAGCCTCAACTACACAGTGACACTCCATCTCGAAAGAAATAGAAGAGGAAAAAAAAAGGAGAAAAGAGAAAAAAAAAGAAGAGAAGTAAACATAAATACAAGTGTAGCCAGGTGTGACAACACATGTCTATAATTACAGCTACTCAGGAGGTTGAGACAGAAGCATAATATATTCAAGTCCAGCCTGGAAAACTTAAGTGAGATCCTGTGTTGAAATAAAAAAGGCTGCAGATGCATACAGTTCAGTGGCAGAGCACTTTCCTAGGTCAAGGAAAGTGCAAGAGCCTGGGTTCAAGCTTCCATGTAGAAAAGCAAAGTCCAGTCTTTCACCTGAAACTCTTCTTAAAATTTCAAAGCTGTGGATGAAGATGTCCCTCGGTATAAAAGGAATGCCACAGTACTCTACCTTGTCCTTCTGCCTATAACATGTGCATGTCAGTTTGAAATTTAAGAATAGTTTCAAAAATATTAAAACACTATAAACTATTATCTGTCAGCAGGAATTAAAATTTAAAATATTAACACTCTACTATAGAGGCAATAAAGCAAGCAGGAAGCAATTAAAATAGACTGAATTGTTTTAACAGATAATAAAATCCCATGTGCTAAATTCTGGCACTATATACTCAGACTTATGCTCTGGACTGTATAGTCACAACTGACAACAGATCAGCCTCCTGCTAAGCATAAAACTAGAAAGTAAATATGAAAATAACTGTTTTCGGCCATTGGACAACAGCCAACACAGGATTGTTTTCTCAGAAGGAAAGCAAGTTAAGTCTCAAAAAAAAATTCCATTTCTGCCTATAGGCATTTTCCAGACAGCAGAATGCAGAGGGAGACCCAAACAGCTCAGCAGTCTCACTAATCTGAGCAGATATCCGAGAGAGAAACTGGTGGGATAGCCACAATTTATGGGCCAGGGAACCAGAGAACTGTACAGAGAGGAAGTTTCAGTGATCTGCACAGGCATCTTTGACTAAACATTAAACTGGGCAGATGCATGGCAAGAGTCTACTGAACCCAGGTACAGGTACAGAACAGTTACCAAGTAGCGTAGGCCTAAAACATAGTTGGCAGACAGCTGAGCGCCGAATATGTACCTAAACAGACTTCACTGACATTCCAGGACTCAGCAAAGACCCAGAAAATAAACTACTTAGGAACAGAGCTTCTTGCCCCACATGTACTAAAGCTTAAAACCAACTCTTAAGCCGGGCGTGGTGGCGCATGCCTTTTATCCCAGCACTCGGGAGGCTGAGGTAGGAGGAGCATTGTGAGTTCAAGGCCGGCTTGGGCTACAATGCAAGTGCAAGGCTGGCCTGAGCTACACAGTGCGACCCTACCTCAAAAAATCAGGGCCGGGAGTTTGGTTCAGTGACTTAAGCGCCTGTCTGACAGGCGCGAGGTTGTGAGTTCAATTCCCGGTGCTGCCAAAAAAAAAAAAAAAATCTTAAAAAGAACAAGCTGCTATGCAAGCAAAGTACCTACTAAACAAATCTTTTTATTAAGGAAAGTAACAGGATGCAGACATTCATTATCAATGAGTGACCAATGTATCCAAAAGTATGGGGGGGATGACCAGAAATGCAAGAGGGGAATGCTGGCTCATGACCTACAAGAAGATATTAATGGAAACAAGTGATGGAGGAAGCAGTGAAGTCTTTAAAACTAGTAATTGTTATGTAATATGCAAAGATTTAAAGAAAAGCATTAAGGCAATTAGAAAAAGCAGAACTCTAAATACAAAATGGAAACTTTTAAAAATGGAGATTCTAAAATAGAAAATTACCTAAAAAAAGAAACTGATGTACAGACTTAAATGTCAGACACTACAGTAAGTTTAAAGACACTGCCAAAAATGTAAAGTGGCTGCCATGAACTTCAAAACATAGTAACCTAAACTATCCAAAATAGAAGCTTAAAGAGTAAAGTAACATAGAGAACAGAAGCTCAATGACCAAAGGAACAATATCAAGTGGTCCAATAATAGTCACGAACACACATGTAACCAGAGTACCAGGAAAGAGAAAGCGTGTATATCTATAATTCCAATACTTGGGAGGCTGAGGCAGGAGCATCAGTCAGTCTGGCTTACACAGTAATCTCAAAGCCAGCCTGAACTACATAGTAGGACCCTGTCTCAAAAAACAAACTACCACAATAGGATAAAAACAAACGTCAAGAAAGTATCAAAACTTGTCAAATTTAATGAAAACAGAACCTACAGATCCAAGAATTTCAACAAACTTCAAGCTGTTGGATAAACAAAACAAAAAGCAAATTGTACACACACATCCAATTGCTACATATTACAATCCAATTGCTTTGCAAAGTAAGGATAAGAAAGCAAATAGTAGCCGGGCGTGGTGGCCCATGCCTTTAATCCCAGCACTCGGGAGGCTGGGGTAGGCGGAGCATTGTGAGTTCGAGGCCGGCTTGGGCTACAACGCGAGCACAAGGCTGGCCTGAGCTACATAATGCGACCCTGCCTCAAAAAAAACCAGGGCTGGGAGTTTGGCTCAGTGCCTTAAGCGCCTGCCCAGGCAGGCGCAAGGCTGTGAGTTCAATCCCCGGTGCCGCAAAAAAAAAAAAAAAAAAAAAAAAAAAAAAAAGCAAATAGTAAAAGTAGTTAGGGAAAAAAGTCTATTATTAAAAAGGTCTCAAAGGGTCAGGGATATAGCTCAGTGGCACAGCGCCTGCCTGGCAAGCACAAGGTCATGAGTTCAATTACCTTGTGCAATTACCCGTACCAAAAAAAAACAAAAAAACAAAACAAAAAAAAAATTATCTCAGCTTCTACTTTAAGAAATCAGAGAACAGAAAACGGGGCCGGGGATATAGTCCAGCAGCACAGCGCCTGCCTGGCAGGCGTGAGGTTGTGAGTTCGATTTCCATATCCAGAAAGGAAGAAAGGAAGGAAGGAAGATTAGAAAACAAAAGGAAATTAGAAAAACAAATTCAAAGGAAGCAGAGGAAAATAATAAAGGTAACAGTAGAGTAAATGAACTAGAAAAAAAGACAGACAAAGGAAACCTATAAAACCAAAAGCTGGTTCTTTGAAAACAATGAAATTAATAAACCTCTACCCAGCCATGGATATAGTCACAAAAGTATACAGCATAGTACTGAGTAACTAAAGCTTTCGAACCAGAGTGAAAAAGGCAGCTGGGGAATCATTTTGGAACACTGCAGGAAAAGAGGAACCAAGAAGGCACTGCTACAAACCTGTTTATGAACTTGTGGGTTCATGCATGGACCTGAGCCTACTCAGAACACTGAAAACTCTGAGAACTGAACTGAGACAGATACACTGCCTAGATATGGAATAGCACGTCAGGGTAGATCCAAAACTCAAAAGGTTTTGAAAAATGAACTGCTATTAGAACCACATTCTACAGGCGTTAGTACTAAATGAACTAGATCTGCTAAAAAAAAATTATCAACATACTCCAGGATTTATATAAGACTCAGAGTCATATATAAATAACAATGATAAGCCATTCACAGACTGGGGGGGGGCTCACCAGGAGGTGATCCCCTAATGGAAACTAAAGCTATGCGGGAGCTCCTGCTGCTGTGGGGATAGCCACACCCAAGCCTCTCTCCATCAGTCTGAGCCATTCACAGCCTGGGGTGGGGCTCCAGGCCTCACCAGGAGGTGATCCCGGCCAGGAAGCCGTATCATTTTCATTGTTTGGTTAAGTTGGGTTTTATTCTCTTTTGTTTTGTTTCATTATGTTAAATCTGATGGCATGAGCAGCTAATTGAAAAATTACAAGGTTATTATGGTAGCCATTTTGAATTTACTAGTGGCTTGTTTTGAAGTCCTTTATTGCATTCACTGTTTTGGTTTTATTGTTTCTATTCTGTTCTGTTCGATTTTTACTATGTCTCAAAGTATCTGCAGCTATTTTGAAGACAACAAAAGGCATTATCGTAACAACTGTTGGCTTCCTAAGGTTTTGAATTTCTGTATCACTTATGCTGATTTATTTTTGATTGGTTTTAGTCTGTTTTATTTTCCTTGGTTTTATCCTCTTTAAAATAAATAAATAAATAAAAATGATATTCAAACTGGAAAATTTCAGCTTACCTAAGAAAAGACAATCAACAAGTGCCAAGAAGAGTCGAGTGAAATAGTTAAGGTTTTATATTAGTTATGAAAATCCTCAAGGCACCAGCAGTAAAACACTTTGAGACACTCCTTGAAGGAGGAAAGCTCACTATATGGGCTCAACAACAGAAAATAGATCTATGTACTGGATCAATAAATACAATTTATCCAATCTGAAGAACACAAAGAAATGGTATTTTTGAAAGATACACAGTATTAGACATCTGTGTCCCAGAAGTCCCTAAAGGTCCTCAAGAGTAAAGCACTGTTCATCCATCCCACAGATGAGCTAAAAACACTATGGACCACATGAGCAAGGCGCAATGTAAGAAACACAACAACGCTGAGAATTATGCCACTGATCATTCTAGAAAAACTACTTTCACTAAGAATATGGGGAAGGGGGCTGGAGTCGTACCTCAGTGATAGAGTGCTTGCCTACTATACACAAGGCCCTGGGTTCTACCCCCAGACCCACCAAAAAAAAAAAAAAAAAAAAAAAAACCCTACCTGAGGTGATCTACTGCAGAAAAAAATTAATTATTCTTTTCCAAACCTTTGTTAGAAGAAATACTCAGTTCCCTAAAGGCATAGATTCTTGATGGGGTTGAGGGCGTAACATGAACCAACTACCATGACCAATGTAATCACTGTGCACTGCAAACATGGACTAACAAAAAAAAAAGACTTAAATTTTAAAAAGTGCAGTTTCTTGCCTGGCAAGTAACATTAGGCTATTAACATCAATAAAATATGACTAACTTAAATGAAATGAAATCACATGCTGCATAACAGTTCAATTAGGTACAATGCATAATACTTGATAAAAATAAAACTGTCACTGAATATTCTACTATATTTTATTACTTTATTTTTTATCATTATTTTGGATTATATTCCTACTCAAAAAAATAGAAAGCTCACCATTACACAATATACCATGCTGCAGCACATACTTTTTTTCCCCTGGTCTTTTTTTATTTTTTCTGGTACCAGCGACTGAACTCACAACCTCACACTTGCCAGGCAGGTGCTTACACCACTGAGCTAAATCCCCAGCCCTTTCCTGGTCTTTCTGTGCAGTTCAGGCTGGCCTCAAACTCCTGATTCTCCTGCATCAGCCTCCCAAGTGCTGAGATTATAGGAATGCACCACCACACCTGGCTATAGTACACACATCTTGGGCTTACCATATCTTGGTTGCATCAAGAGGTCCTGGAGTGACTTCACTTATACCAGCTATGTTTAAGGAAGTGCACTATGCTGTATTAACAACAAAGAAAGAGTCTACAACACTTCTCAAAACACTGTCCCTATATTAAGTGATGCATGACTGTACAAGCAATTTAGATTTGGTAGAGACTACATAATTTTTTTTTTCTAAGTTTTTGTTTACTTCAGTTGCCATCATCTCAGAAATTTCAGGTGTGTGGCTTCTAATTTCCTCAATGACTATGTCTCCTGGACTTGTTCTGGGTGAGATACAGACATGCAAAAATTAATTAAACAATATAAGCTCTAAGTTGTCTCTTCAGTTGCTATCATTTCAGAAATTTCAGCTGTGTGACTTCCAATTTCTTTAGTATCTATGTCTCCTGGACTTCTTTTGGGTGGGCTGGAGGTCTGAGATGGTACCCTGTTCCTTCCTCTTGACATTTTCCTATGTTCCTCTGAATCAGCTGGTTGCTGAGTCAAAGGTGTTTGCTTCAATGGCCGTCCACTGGGCTAGGGACCTGGGTTCCTTAAATCCGAGGTTCCTGGGGTGGCTGTTCATCGATGCTTCACCCCTCCATGACTGCAGAAGGCCAGGGGCATGGCTTCCTCTCCTCTTTGCCAGCAGGGGCAGAGCGGGGGCACGGTTTCTCCAGGCCCGCGGCAGCAGGCTCAACAGGAGGCAAGTTGTTTCTTTCTAATGAATTGGCCATTACATTTCTAAAGTTCTGAAAGGGCCAACAGACCATAGAAAGATACCACTTTAGGCTCCTGCTTGAAACCAACAGCTTCAAATAACTGTTGGCCTTGATTCAGGGCCACTTAATATTCTTTAATAGTACTAAATATACCTTTCCATCATTTTCCTTCCACTAATGCAATAAACATCCACCTCCCCCAAGACTGTCAAAGGAATGCAGCCTCAAACCAAGATGAATGATGAAAGTCAAACCTGCTTGAAATACCTGGAATTTTGTCAACACAAAGCAGCAGTTAGGTGACATAAGTGGAAAAGAATAATCCGAAAATTGGTAACTATCAATGCTAGGAGGTACGTTTGCTACATTATACTCTGTATTTTTTTTTTTTTTCTTTTTTGGTACCAGGGATTGAACTCACAACCTCACATTTGCTAGGCAGGTGTTGTGCTGCTGAGCTATATCCCTAGCTCCTATACTCTGTATTCTTATGTTTAAAATAATCCATAATTAGAAAGGAGAGGCTGGGCATGGTGGTGCACACCTACAATCCCAGCACTCATGAGGCTGAGGCCAGAGGACTATCACAAGTTTGAGGTCAGTCTGAACTACATCACAATGAGTTCAAGGCCAGCCTGAACTACATAGCAAGACCCTGTCTCAAAAGAAAGAAAACAGAAAACTCTTGGGACTGGGGAGTGTAGCACAGTACATAACATGCATTAAGAGAAATCTTGAGTTCAATTCCTAGCATAGAAAGAGAAAAGAACCTGAGTAAGCACTGAGTAAAAACATTTAGTTACAGGACTGTATTATCAGTCACAGCTTACAAGTAACCCAACCAGCTTCACTGATTACAGAGAAATTTTAAAGTAGAAACTAAATGAAACTATATGGTCAAGGAGAAATCGTCCATGTCTAGAAAGGAAAACAATTATACAGATGCATACATTTGTCACAAAAAAACTATACACCCAAGACTTACGAAGTTTACTGTAAATAAACTGTGCTTTGCCGGGCCTGGTGGCGCACGCCTTTAATCCCAGCACTCGGGAGGCTGAGATAGGAGGAGCATTGTGAGTTCGAGGCCGGCTTGGGCTACAACGCAAGCACAAGGCCGGTCTGAGCTACACAGTGTGACCCTGCCTCAAAAAACTACAGCTGGGAGTTTGGCTCAGTAGCTTAAACGCCGGCTTGGCAGGTGCAAGGTTGTGAGTTCAAACCCTAGTGCCACAAAAAATAAATAAATAAATAAATAAAATAAAATAAAATAAAATAAAATAAACTGTGCTTCAGTTTTAAATGTATTTTTGTAAAAAAAAAAAAAACAAAAAAAACAAAAAACAAAAAACCACACTCTCTCAAAGAGTACCCTTAGTTCCCCTCCTAAAATTCTTTTAGTTGAAGATTCCATGCACAAACAATATATAATCTGTGGCATGCTACTACGATCAGGAAAAAAAATCCTAAGGGTGACTTTTTTTTCCATCCGGTTGTATATTATATGTTAACAGGTGGGCATGGTGGCACAAGCCTGTAATCCCAGCACTCAAGAGGCTGAGGCAGGAGGATCACCGAAAGTTCAAGTCCAGCCTGTGCTACATAGAGTTCAAAGCCTGCCTAAACTCCATAGCGAGACTCTGCCTCAAAAAAGAAAAAAAAAATTGTAAGTTAAAATAAGTTTGTTTATTCCAGCAGTTGAAACACAAAGACAAAGTAAGACCCACTCATGCCATACACCTGTAACCCCAGCACTCAGTGAGAGTGAGGCCAGAGGATCACTTGCCTGGGTTACATGCTAAGGTCAGGGCCAGCCTGAACTACACAGCAAGACCACACTGTAGTGTATATTTTTATTTTTGCCTTCCTTTTTCCTCTGCTTAAACTTTCTGGGTTTTTTTCTACCTTTAACAAACATGAAACTTTACCAACATTAAAAAAATAATATGGGAGAGAGAGAGAGAGAGACTGACTGGGGTAATATAAAGGGACCTTACATGCCATTTGGTGTAGGTGGCTACACAGCTAAGTCTGGTTCCAGTGCACTATTTAACTACGTAACTTGTTTTGTTTGTGGTGCTGGGGACTGAACCTACAGCCTTGTGCCTGCTAAGCAAGCAACTCGACCACTGAGCTACTCATCCAGTCCCCAAAATGTTTTTAAATAAACAGATCCAAACTTCTCCCTCTAACTTGGTACTCTAGCTCTGTAAGAGTTTAGTTTGTAAGGTTTTCTCTCCTCCCTAATTCAAGCTAAACATCTTTGTGCTCTTAGCTATTTCTTACAAGCAAGGTTTAAATCTCTTTAAATTCAGGATCACTAAGTTTAATACAATATTGTTTCCATACTTTCTCTACTTTTTTTAAATCAGTAAAGTCTTGAAAAACAAACTAGAGAGCTGAAATAGTTGTCAAATTTTTATTTTTCAAAACAAATCATTTAAAAAATCTGTCACTATTTCACAAAACAAAGGACATCTTAATATCTAAAAAAGAAAGCATAAAACAAGGAAAAAAAGGTTTGTGGGAATTTTTCATTTTTGTGGAGTACTAGCACTAGGAAATCACTGGTCTAGTCTGGAAGTTTTGGAACCAAAAGCAAAAAACACAGATATGATCTTACCAAAGCAGCAGAATTAAGTGCAATAATCATCATCTGCTTTCTGGATACTATATTCCTGTTAATGTATAATAAAATGTGGCAGGTTTTTCATATCTTTATTTGCTTTTTTTCTCCAGGATCAAATTATGTCATATAAAAAGAGAATACAGCATCCCTTTTTTTGGAGGGGTACCAGTGATCGAACTCACAACCTCGCACCTGCCAGGCAGGTGCTTACACCACTAAGCTAAATCCCCAGCCCAAATATAGCATTCCTGATTAATACTGTATAAAGAGATCTCTGCAAAACTCAAGGTAGAAACATGACTGAAAGTCAGTTGTGTAACAGAACTTCATAACTACTTCAATGATAAATTCTCCTTGGGAAACAATGGGATAACAGTGAGAGAGAAACAGAAATACAACCTATTGCTCAATTTATTAAATCCAGGTTACAAGTTATTTTAAAGCCAGCACTATTATTTTCACACAAAACGCATAAGAAAGATGAAGTCCTAATTTCTAAACACTCCATAAATCCTTGAAAAACCCGAGGGACCTAGAAAGAGCAAATAAAATCAGCACTGATGACTCCATAACATAAGGAGATGAAAAATAACTAAACATTCCAATTCACATCTAAGTGCACAGACATCTAAAACAAGAAGTTTCAATGACAACCGTCCAGAAAGCAACACAGCCCAGTCCCGGAGGAAAATGCTAAGGCACACGTACTGCCAAATAAAGTTCACCCTATGAGAGGGCCCTCTCTAAGAGGAAGTTCCAGCAGCAAATTCGAGACATGACGGTGTCAGCAGTGGCAACTGGGGAGGCAACAAGAAAGGACTCAGAGAGTTTGTGAGATCAAAGGTGACAGTTTTAGCAAGGCACAGCTTCTGGGAGAGAGGCAGGCACCTGGAAAAAAGTGTCACATGGAGGACTGAAGTGAAGAGAAAGAAGTGACCAAAAGACAAAATCTCACCCCCAATTTAAGATGCTTTTTGCTGGTCAAGTAAAATGTAGTACAGATCAGCAGAACAGAAAAAAATGAGCCACAGGAAATCACTTACAAGGAATAAAAATTAAAAACAAAACAAAATAAAAACAAAAGTTGGAACACAGAAACGAAAAACTAGCCAGAGATATAGTTCAGTGGCACAGCTCCTGCCTGGAAACTGCAAGGTGCTGAGTTTGAATCCCAATACCAAAAACAAACAAACAAACAAACAAAAAACCCTTGGCAATAACATAGTGAAGATGCAGTGCAATACTCTCACAAATTTCACAAATTATACTTAAATAGGTATTAAGAAAGAACATTCCAGCTGGCCTGAGCTACATAGTGCGACCCTGCCTCAAAAAACCAGGGCCGGGAGTTTGGCTCAGCAGCTTAAGCGCCTGTCTGGCAGGAGCGAGGCTGTGAGTTCAATCCCCGGTGCCGCAAAAAAAAAAAAAAAAAAGAAAGAACATTCCTAATCAGAAACTCAAAACTTGATTGACAAATAATAGGAACATATAAAACAGAACAGGCTAAATTTACATTAAGACAAATTATGACCAGGCATAGTGGCGCACACCTGCAATGCCAGTACTCAGGAGGAAGAGGCAGAACTGCTGCAAGTTCGAGACCAGCCTAGGCTACACAGTGAGTTCAAGGGCTACATAGCAAGGCACTGTCTCAATAAATCAATCAATCAATTAATTAATTACAAAATGCCCTACAGAGATCAGATGTAATGAGATGGAAAGCAAAAATGCTCCCAATTAAAAAAGAAGTAGAAGTGAAAAACATGAAATAATCAATACAGAAGAGAGCCAAAGAACACTGAAAACTGAAACAGTAAGTTAGGCATGATGGCACACACCTGTAATCCCAGCATTCTGGGAGGCAGAGGCAGGAGAATCAGAAGTCAGAACCCAGCTTGAGAAAGTTAGTAAATCTATCTCAATATAATAATAACTGTTTTTAAGAGCTAGGGATCCAATTCAATCTCTAGTACTGCCAAAAATAAACGAACAATAAACAAGTATTACACGCAAAGTTACTGAAAACATCAATCTACATTCTGAAACCACATACCAAGGAAAACTTTCTTGAATAGCTGACATAAACATGTATTTTGGTAAAACAATTCAATCTACATAAAGGAATAAACCCTTGAAATTTTAATAAGAAAGACCAGTTTGACATCAGCAAGGTAAACAAAGTAAAAGGAGGGCAGTATTTTCAAGAAATTTAAACAGGCTATGACTCAAGGATTTTATAACCAGTCAAGCTGGCCTTCAAGTATCAAGGATCTGGGAAAACAGTTTAAGTAAGAACTTAAGAAATATTTCCACAAGCATTCCTTAGGAATCTAGCAGATGATGAGATGAGATTTAACCAAGAAACCACTGAGAAACTTCAAGGAAAGGTCTACTAATAAACGCTACGTATATTTAATTGTAGAACTAAATCCCAAACGAAGGTGTTAGTTAAGCAGGGTAGAAAAATAGTACATAAAATTACACTGTCACAAAGTAAAACTATGCTGAAAAAGTCACAGGACAAGAGACACCAAAAAAATAAAAAAAAGAGAAAAGATCATTTCTCCCACACTAGAAATTGAGACTCAACAGCTTTATTTTCAAACTGACATACCAAAAGTTAAAACCTAAATAAAAAAGAAATCTATGGCTGGGCATGGTGGCACACACCTGCAGTCCCAGCAATGGGGAAGAAGAGGCAGGAGGATCACCACAAGTTCAAGACCAGCCTGAACTACACAATGAGACCCTGTCTCACAAAAATTTAAAAAAAAAAGGAAATAATAGAAAAATAAATGTTTTAAAATGTTTTCACCTTTCTTTTGTTTTTGTTTTTACAGGCGTAAGCCACCACGTTCAGCTCAAGAAAGCAAAACTTTTAAGTATAAAAACAAAACCTGCAATCTCAGCACTTAGGAAGCAGAGGCAGGATGATCACTGTAAGTTCCAGGCCAGCCTGGGCTACACAGTGGGACCTTGTCTCAGAAAAAATAAATAAATAAAATTTAAAAACATAAAAATATATATATATAAGCCAAGGGTGTAGCTAAATAGTAGAACACAGCAGGTCCTGGGTTCAACTCCCAGTATAAATAATTATATATATAATCTAAATCTTTTATATACATATCATATACATTAAACAGCCAAAAAATATCAAACAAAATAGACAAACAGCAAACATGAGATCTATTCACTGAAAGCTAGTTTATAATGCATTACACTATAACGAAGCAGGTGCTTTACCATTTGCCAAGCACTTGCATACATCTCACTATCTCATTTGTGATGCACATTTAAAAAGGATGCTTTTCTCTTTTTATTTAGATTTGTCTACTCATCTTAAACAGAGTAAGTGACAGAAGCAGAACCAAACTTCAAACTCTCAATCTACTATTACTTCCACACAAGGCTTTCTCTCCTGAATTCTAAAACACTGGTTGAAGAAAACGTGTAATATTGTATTTCTTTTTTTTCTTTTTTTTTTTTTTTTTGCGGCACCGGGGATTGAACTCACAACCTCGCGCCTGCCAGGGCAGGTGCTTAAGGCACTGAGCCAAACTCCCGGCCCTGGTTTTTTGAGGCAGGGTCGCACTATGTAGCTCAGGCCGGTCTTGCGCTCGCGTTGTAGCCCAAGCCGGCCTCGAACCCACAACGCTCCGCCTACCTCAGCCTC
>RJWM01016140.1:11352-21374 GCA_004363535.1 Dasyprocta punctata | reverse complement strand
TTTTATTTCTTTCGTTTTAAAAATCAGTCTCTTCACAAAAACATTCAGAATAAACCCTGTTTCAAAAGCTTCCCTAACAAGAAAAAGCTGGAGTTTTAAGTTAACTGTAGTTATCATTCAGTGACAGTGGCAACTAATGTGGCAAAGAAGGTGAGGGACACTAAGCCAGGCATGATGGAGCACCCCTTTAAGCCCAGCACTCTGGGAGGCTGAGGTAGAAAGACTACAAGTTCAAGTTCAGCCTAGGCAGCTAAGCAAGACCCTGTCTCAAAATAAAAATGAAGGCCAGGAAAATAGCTCAGTGGCACAGCACCTACCTGGCAAGCACAAGGTTGAGAGTTTGAGTCCCAGTAACCCCCCCCCAAAAAAAGAATGGACATACAAATAAATTCGTGTTTGTTCTGTGAGATTTCGTCTGCCAGAGATACACAATAAACACAGAAAACAGCACCCCACTGAAACAAGTCCTGTAGGCATGCACAACCCACAGCACTCTTACGTTATCAAAGATCCACTGGCTGCCTCAGTTCTCGTTGTGTTATAAACCACATTTCAGACTGCAGATAACTTTCCTGCCACTACTTCACAATAACAGACAAACGACAATCCTTTAGCCGCCCGCTGTCCACAGGCTTCAGGTGTTTTTGAGGTAAAGCGCAGTTCTTACTGCCTATGTGCTAACCACTACACATATGTAAAACATAAGCTACCATTTTTATTAACTTATCTTTGTTTTCAATCTGTCAGTAATAACATTTGTTTTTTTGTTTGTTTGTTTGTTTTTGGTACCTGGGATTGAACTCACAACCTTGCACCTGCCAGGCAGGTGCTTATAGGTCACTGAGCTAAATCCCCGGCTCAGTAATAACATTTTTGAATGTTGTGCGCCCAACCCCATTTTCCCCATAAACGCTCAGGTTTTTATCTCCTAAGTCTGTAGATCTGTGACTTTTAAGACTCTGATGTCCTGATATTGCAGAACTGTCTGTGCATTAAGGAAATACATTTATTCAATCCTTAAGCATTGATAATCACATGTGACCTTGGAATAGTCAAGGGGTATGCTCTAAAAAATAGTCCCATTTTAAGTATAACCCATTATCATGGAAAGAAAAAATAAAGTTTTAATTGGAAAGGCAGCCACATGTGGAAGTAATCTAAAGGTAGGCTTTTTTCCTATAAATCTATTGTTTTTGAAAAGCAAACTTTCATTCTTCTTTTTTACGTAGTCAGATAAAACCTCAAGGAAGACTGTAGCTCCCCCAGAAGATCTTATGGTAATTTATCTTAACTTACCAATTTATCTCAAATAAACTCAGCTTAAGATTTTGTTCATAGCCAGGCGTGGTGGCACACGCCTTTAATCCCAGCACTTGGGAGGTTGAGGTAGGAGAAGCGTTGTGAGTTCGAGGCCAGCTTGGGCTACAACGTGAGTGCAAGGCCGGCCTGAGCTATAAAGTGTGACCCTGCCTCAAAAAATTAAGGCCAGGAGTTTGGCTCAGCAGCTTAAGCGCCTGCCTCGTAGGCATGAGGTTGTGACTTCAATCCCTGGTGCCACCAAAAAAAAAAAAAAAAAAAAGATTTTGTTCATATAAAACTAACAGAAACATCTCAGTTATCACAGCACACCAAATAAAAACATTGGCCTTACCATAAGTTATTTCTACAAAAAAATTTTTATTTTTCTTTTGAAAAAAAGAGATTGCTTTATTAAATTAAAATTTTAAGGAATTACTTTCAACATAGTAAGGAATGAACACTTTAATTCATACCTTATCTTGGGAAGAAATCTAAATGCAACAAGTTAAACTAGTTTGTTTTAAGTTACAACTTTATTTATTGTGTTCAGATTGTTCTGAGACAGGATTTCACTATGTATTGCAGGCTGGCCTTGAACGTACAATGTAGCCCTGTGTGGTCTTGTACTCTGATGATCTCCCTGCCTCAGCCTCCTGAGTGCTGGGCTTAGAGGCATGAGTCACCATGCCAGGCCAAGTTACAACTTTAAAACAAGTTTGTACAGCCTGCATCATAAGAGCTTAGATATTTATGTGTACAATTGGCATTTCAGGGAAATCCTCAAAGTGAAGAGCACAAGCGTTGCATACAATGCCTTCCACACCCTAATATTAAGATCTATCACTCTTTACTCCTCTGGGCTTGTACTTTTCAACATCAGAACTGGCAAGTGATATTCTTCACAGCAAGAATCTAAGTTTTTCTCTCTTCTACAGAGACACTGCCTCTAAATAGATGGCAACTTGCATCTAGATGTCAATGTTGGGAGCTAGCTAAGTTCTCCGACTGTGTGACTTGCTCTTTCCCCAGGATGCCTTGCTAAATTCTAGTATGCACTTCAACTTAATTGTTACAATTTCTGGAAAAACTCACTGTCTTGGTTACTTTTCTCTCACTGCTGAGACTGAATACCTGATGCCCAAAATTAGGAAAGGAAAGGTTTTTTTCTTACAGTTCTCGGGGGTTTCAGTCCACACTCAGGTGGCTCAAAGGCAGGGTGGCATGGTGGGGCAGCTGTTCATGGCCACCACAACAGCAAGGGGCAAACCCAGCAAGAGAGAGAAGACACACCTTCTTCCCGCCCTTACACTGTATGTTGGCTCTGCCCCTGGACATGTGCAACACTCACATCACCAATCCCAGCACCAGATAACAAACCAATCACAACACAAAACCAATCACAGACCTAGGTGCAGCCATGATTACATGAGGTTTGGCAGGGGGACCACACAGGACTATAGCACTTGTAAAGCAACTCTAATCTACAATTTTCCCAATCTCAAAATATACACAGTGGTTCTCAACCTTATCAGCTGCAGAGCTTCAAGAAGTGACACCAGGGGGTGGGGAAGTAGCACAGTGCCTGCCTGGCAAGTGCAAGGCTCTGAGTTTGATTCTCAGTACAAAAAAAAAAAAAAAAAGAAATGACACATGACCAATCCTTACTATCTGGCAATTCAATTCATCAGGTTCCTCACAACAAACACATTTTAATCCCAATACTCTTTCTCCAATGTTAAAACTACCAAAAAGGCAACAACAATAAAATTTTTCTATTAGGTTTTCATGATAAGAAGATCACGTAAACAAACTACTATCATGATTTAAACAATACAAATCACAAATTGGCAATGGCAAAACTTTGAGAGCCTTTAATGATATAAACAGCCTGTTGCAGCATGCACGTGCTGTAGGTTCACTACCACTGGTGTGAAAGAAATTTTTAACGTGTTACTAGACAATACAGGCTCCATCCAGTATCCTACCCAATTACCTCGTATAATAGTGAAATGTGCAATGTCAAGGCCCAGCCTAACTCCCTTCTCCAAAAATATTTACTCAAGCACACAATCCAAAGCCCTTTCTCCTAGCCTGTAATCACTGTTTTAACACTCATTTCATGCAACATACATGTATTAAGTATCTACTATGTTGCCTCACTTTAACCAATGTGAACACAGCAACTAATAAGAGTCCTTATCCTCAAAAAAAAAAAAAAAAAAAACCCACATTTTAACTGTGGAAGATATGTAATAAACGAATACACAAGTAAATATGTATTAAATGCTGGTAAGTTACATTGAAGAAAAAGCAAGAAAGAAATAAGGTTAACAGTGGTCACTAGGGAGGATGAGGCAGAAAGATCACCATGAGTTTGAGGCCAGCCTGGACTAGATGGTGAGACTCTGTCTCAAAAAACCAAAAAAAAAAAAAGGACCGGGGATGTGGTTCTGTGGTAGAGCACTGGCCTAGCACACTGGAGGCCCAGTAGGTACTGTGACTAAAAAAAAAAAGTATAGGAGTACTCCTTTTGTTCAAAGAAGGCCTTTGGCCAGGTGTGGTGGCACATGCCTGTAATCCCAACACTCAGGAGGCTGAGGCAGGAGGACTGCTGCAAATTCGAGACCAGCCTGGACTACAAAGTGAATTCAAGGCCAGCCTGAACTGCAGAGCAAGACCCTGTCTTAAAAAAACAAACAAACAAACAAACAAAGAAGGACTTTGTACCTTTAGCATGTAAAAGCCACCTGAGCACAGTCCTAAAAGAACAGAAGATTCAAACCAGGTCCTTGTCTAAAGGAAAAAATTGTGAACAAGCAGCCCTTTGCACACAATCCTTACATGACCTAGCTTTTCACATCCCAAAATGCTTTTATGAACAAAGATCTGTCTGAATCAGTGCTCTCCCAGAACTGCATTAAGAGAAAAAGCTTGAAAGGGAAGAAGAGCGCACACGAGGAGGGACCCCTCCCGTTGAGCAAGCCTGGTCAGGTGCTCTCTGTCCTCCCTCGCACGGACACACGTGCACCTCAGCACACACAGCCCCTCAGCCTGCGCGGCCAAGCAAGAGTTGGGAAGGCAGTGCCATTATCTTCAAATGCCTAGTTTGCCAAAGCCCCAATAATGACCCAAAAGGACCGTAAGGCTTTCATATCTATAGAATGGAACACTACTTCAATCCTCTATTAGGCAAGCTTTTGTCTGCTTTTCTGAGAATTCAGCGCTGCCTATTACTACTGAAAACTAAAATTGTGGTCATTATTTTACTAGAATACCTTATTCCCTGTCAAATAAGTATTTTTAACCTAATCTCTCGATCCAAAGTAACCATTTTTTAAGCATTTGCTTCTAACAATATATTTTAAAATATATGCAGTGTCAATTTAAAATAAAAATGTATTTATTTCATTCATAGTATGCCACATTCCACAAAGAATTTAGAATAGAAATTTAAAAGGACACAAAAAGTGAATTCACCACATTAAAAGGTTTTCACTTTTTACTCTTCAACAGATTTTTACAGACTTCTTAGAAGACTGTGACTTTTACAACAGAATATACTTACATTAAAACAAAATTACATTTACTTTTATGGTAATTTTTCATTTTCCAAATTGCCTTCATTTTTCAAATGACATGACAAATATACATATTTCATGATATTTCAATACATGTATACAGAGTATAACGATCAGATCAGGGTAACGAGTACATCCATCACCTCAAATATTTATGGTTTTTTCATGTTTTGAACGGCCAAAACTCTCTCCACTAGCTACTGTGAGATGACACAACTGGCACCAACACTAATTACCCTCCTGTGCTAGGGAACCTTAGGAGTTCTTCTTCCTATCCAGCTGCAGCCCTGTACCATTAGCCATGCCTCTTCATCTCTCTCCCACACTAGTGTACACATAGATGCATGGATGGATGGATGGATGGATGGATGGGTGGGTGGGTGGGTGGATGGGTAGGTGGATGGGTGGATGTTTGCTTGTTTGGGTAGTAATGGGGGTGGAAACCATTACTCACACTGAGCTACATCTCCAGTACTTTTTAACTTTTTTTAATTCTGGGACAGCGTCTCACTAGGTCAGTAATGTGCCCAGGCTGGGTTTGAATTTGCAATCCTCCTGCCTCAGCTTCCCAGATTACAGGCATGTGCAATCTTGCCCAGCTCCACCACTCTGCTGTACTTTAAAGCATAAGTTTATTCTAGTTTTAGGCACTTGTCTAGCATCCATATTCTTGTTTAAATTTTTGATTGCTTACTATGTATAAAAGGGTATTCATTACAGGTAGAAATTTGCTATGTTTGTTTATATTTTGGCCATATTATGTCCATTACAGTCTAAAAATATAGAGCATAGCCAAAAGGGTATTAAAACCAACTTCCAACTCGGGAGGCTGAGGTAGGCGGAGCATTGTGAGTTCGAGGCCGGCTTGGGCTACAACGCAAGTGCAAGGCCAGCCTGAGCTACACAGTGCGACCCTGCCTCAAAAAACCAGGGCCGGGAGTTTGGCTCAGCGGCTTACGGGCCTGTCAGGCAGGCGCGAGGTTGTGAGCTCGATCCCCAGGGCCACAAAAATAAATAAATAAATAAATAAACAACTTCCAAGTGTCTATACTAAGCTGCTAAATTAAATTGTCACACATAAATTTAACTTACATCATCCAAACCTAGCATGCATAAGGCTGTTTGATCGCCAGCACGCTTAAAAAAAAAAAAATCAGTTGACCTTTCGTGTGCCTATGGAAATCTATTTGTTAATAACCTATAGTATGAATTTCATCCACAACTGAAGTTAACCCTAGGGCCATTAACTGTAAAAACAGCACTTTTCAAAGGTAATAAAACATTTGAAGTAACCTATCCACAATATTTGCAACCACATAACAATTATTACAACTCTGTTACTCCCGACCTCTCTTATACCCTTCCCCAAAACAGTTACACACTAAACAACAATGATGTGAGTGCCCTGAAAAACAAGTCTGATTCCTGACTCTTAACACTAGGTGTTAACCTTAATCTCAATCTGTCTGCTTAATAAAAACAGCCACCTTGAAAAGCTTCAAAATTAAGAAAGGACTCTAAAAAGTGTACCATGTTCTCCTGGGGGTGGGGCTCAGTGGTAGACAGTTTGCTTAGCATGTGCAAATGCCTGGGTTCAATCCCCAGTCCCAGGGATAAGAAAAACAATGCACTGTGTCCAAAACGGTAAACATTCACTTTTCAATTTAAATGCGTTACAACTTCAGTTCATCAAGTGCATCGGTCCCATTTGAAGTGCACAGCAGCTATGTGTGGCCGATGGCTGTATTAGAGCTCATAAAGAACATTTCTGTGATCACAGGAAAAATAATTTTTTTTGAGACACAGTCTTGCTATGTAGTTTAAACTGGCCTTGAACTCACTATGAAGCCTAGGCTGGCCTGGTGATCCTCCTGCTTCAGCGTCTCAAATGCTGGGATTATTGGCGGGCACCACCACACCTGGCTTGATCACAAAAAATTCTGTTGTGTGGTGCTTCTCTGGCACCTAGGGCAGAGCCAGGCAAATGGTAGGTTCTCAGTAAATCACAAATATTGCCCGGGCATGGTGGTACAGCCTTTAATCCCAGCACCCAGGAGGCAGAGGCAGGAGGATCGTTGTGAGTTCAAGACCAGCCTGGGCTACAAAGTGAGTTCAAGGCCAGCCTGAACTGCATAGTAAGACACTGTCTCAAAAAATAAGGCCGGGGATTTAGTTCGGTGGCATAGGCGCCTGCCTGGCAGGCGCAAGGTTGTGAGTTCGATCATTTAGCCAGGCGTGGTGGCACACGCCTTTAATCCTAGCACTCAGGACGCTGAGGTAGGAGGAGTGTTGTGCGTTCAAGGCCGGCTTGGGCTACAACGCGGCGAAAGGCCGGCCCGAGCTACATAGTGTGACCCTGCCTCAAAAAGCTAGGGCCAGGAGTTTGACTCAGTGGCTCAAGCACCTACCCAGCAAGCACAAGATTGTGAGTTCAATCCCTGGTGCCGCAAAATATCACCATGCTATGCTCATTTTTCTTAACTACTTTTACAGGAAAGTAAAATTCTGTCCCTCAGACTCATAATATAAATCATTCAAACTAAAATCCAAACCCACATTTATTAATAAAGTACAATACTTTAAGCGTTCCCATTTTGGATTATTTTTCTTAACTCACACTAATATCTGCAGAGTACAAAAGAGAAGGAAGACACAAGAACAACCAACCTAGCAATCTCTTCCTGCAGGGGTTGATCTAACTTTCCAGAAAGGACTAAAATCTAAAAAGATGACTTTTCTCCTACCTCACAACCTCACCTTTTCTATCCTAAACTCAGATCATCAGAAAGTGGTGTAAAGACCCAAAGTACTTTGAAATTCTCTAGCTAAACAAACAGCATCAAGGATGGACAAAGTCCACAATTTTCTAACAACCTAATATTTCAAGTAAGTTAAACTAATGTTAAATAACTATAACAAAAGAAAAAGAAAGCTTTTGGCAAACACAATTATTTTGTTGTTCTTTGCTTGCTTGTTTGAAACAAGGTCTCTCTATGTAGCCAAATCTGTCCTGGAACTTGAAATCCTGCCTCAGCCTCCACAGAGCCGGTATCACATGTATGTGCCACTACACTGGGGTGCAAACACTATTCTTTAAATGAGACCTTACATACATATATCACATTAACCAGGCATGGTGGCACATTCCTGAAATCCCAGCCCTCGGGAGGCTAAGGCAGGAGGATCCTTGCAAGTTCGAGACCAGCCTAGGTTACAAAGTGAGCTCAAGGCCAGGCTGAACCGCACAGCGAAACCCTGTCTCAAAAAGACCAAAAAAAAATAAAAAAAATATAAAAAATAAAGTTGCATTCATCTTCCTCTTTCTCTAGAAGAATTATAGACAAGAAACATACAGATATTGTGATCAATTTATAACAATACTTAATAAGACGACCCTAAAATACTATGGGGGAGAAGGGCCCAACATGTAACAAAATTTAATTTTAGGTACCAACCAGTCTAGAACAGGCCATGAAAAGTCAGTGCAGAAATTCTAAAATTTTGCAAGCTAACATTTAAACCATGTTTCAACTGAAAAATTATGGTCAAGTATTTCACTGTCTTGAAATTGAGGCTATAATAGCCGGGTGTGGTGGCGCACGCCTTTAATCCCAGCACTCGGGGAGGCTGAGGTAGGAGGAGCATTGTGAGTTCAAGGCTGGCTTGGGCTACAACGCGAGTGCAAGGCTGGCCTGAACTACATAGGGCAACCCTGCCTCAAAAAACTAGGGCTGGGAGTTTGGCTCAATGGCTTAAGCGCCTATCTAACATACATGAAGTTGTGAGTTCAATCCCCGGTGCCGCAAAAAAAAAAAAAGAAAGAAAGAAAAAAAAGAAATTGAGGCTATAAAGGCACAATGTATGTACCATTGTTGCCCCCTGATTGATGTGTTTTGAAACTTTTAGTTTTTTTTTTCTTCTTTTTCTCTTCCTCTTGAAATAAATTGGATTTGGAAAAAGAAAAAAAAAACTGAGATTTTAATTTTTTAGAATTTACAAACTAATTTCAGCTAAGTTTACAAGCAAGTATAGTACAACAAATAAGACAGCAGTTCAAAAACTGAATGCTTCCAAATGGTTTAACAGCTACCAAATTACTAATATTTGACCACAAAGTCTAAGAATATGTCCAACTTTTCCTTTATCAAGTTGGATGAGGAGCTGAAATCAAAAGAGCTAACTTACTATAAAAGCTGAAAAAAAAGTCATCCTGGTGGTGTTTTGCTTTATTGTAGTTGCTGTGTGTTCTGAGACAAGTTCTTGTCATGTAGCCCAGGTTGGTCTGATACTTATGATCCTCCTGCCTCAGTCTCACAAGTGTTGATATTACAGGAATGAACTAAGATACCCAGCTAGTAGAAGCAATTTTACACAAATACTAACTACCCTTTTGGTTAGTAATACTTTTCTCTTTCCAAAGAGAACAGAACAATAAGGACTTGGGACTGGGGGTTTAGCTCAGCAGTGTAAGCACCTGCTTGGCAAGTGCAAGGTCGTGAGTTCGATCCCTGGTACAAAAAAAAAAAAAAACAATAAGGACCTTATAGCTCCTTCTCTTTCATTTAGTGCTTTTCATTTCTTTAGCATACACTTTATTTCAATAAATCCTTTTGTAGTGTGATTTCAGTAAAGAAACCCTAAGATGCTTAATCAAGAACTGTTATTTTAGTAAAGAAATCCTAAGATGCTTAATCAAGAACTGTTATTCTATAAATGTTTAAATAAATTGTGATAAATCTGTATCATGGAATAGTACTCAGCAACAAAAAGAAAAAGACAGCTGGGTGTGAAGGCGCACGCCTGTCATCCCAGCACTCTGAAGCTGAGACAAGAGAATCATGAGTTCCAAGACCAGCCTGGGCTACACAATGAGTTCAAAGCCAACCTGAACTACATAGTGAGATCCTGTCTCAAAAACGAAAAAAGCAGCCCAGGGGGCCAGTGGTGTAGCTCAGGGAGTTTGGCTCAGTGGCATAAGTGCATGTCTGGCAGGAGCTAGATTGTGAGTTCAATCCCCAGTGCCACCAAGGAAAAAAAAAAAAAAAAAAAAGGCACAAAATTGTTTAGGGCCAGAAGTTTGGCTCAATGGCTTAAGTGCCTGTCTGACAGGCACAAAGTTGTGAGTTCAATCCCGGTGCCACAAAA
>RJWM01016140.1:0-11252 GCA_004363535.1 Dasyprocta punctata | reverse complement strand
GAATCTACACACATAATAGCACTGCACAGAACTACATACACACAAACGAGTACAAGCAAAATGGGGGAAATCTGAGTAAGAACAGTAGACAGAGTTGGGTCTGGTGACACAGGCTTATAATTCCAGCACTCTAGGAGGCTGAGGTTGGAGGATCACAAGTTTGAGCTCTGCCTGGGCAACCTAAGAAGACTTTGATGCAAAAATAAAAATAAAAGGGGGCCAGTGGTGTAGCTCAGGGTGCAGTCCCCAGATTCAATCTCTACTACTGCAAAAATAAGTAAATAAACAAACAGTATCAATGTCATGATTATGATCTAAGTTTTGCAAGGCATTATATAGTGTTGAGAAAAGTGGGTAAAGGGTACAAAGGATCTCACAAACTGTCAATCTACAGTTATCTCAAAATTAAATGTTTAATTTTTAAAAACAATGCTAACAGTTGGAAAAGTCAATATGAAATGAAATGAGACAATATGAGAGAATGACTGCTAATGGTATTATGGATACACAGCACAATTGTGTTTTTTTTGGGGGGGGGTCTTTTTGAGACAGGGTCTCACTATGCAGTTCAGGCTGTCCTGGAACTCAGCAATCCTCCTGCCTCAGCCTCCCAGTGCTGGGATTACAGGAAAGCGCCACCACGCCTGCTGTTACAATGTCTGTTCTTAGGAGATGCCTATTTAAGTACTTAGGAATGAAGCACTATGTCAACAGATTACTTTTGTTTCACATACATGAACAAACAGCGAGAGAAAGCAAATAAGACAAAATGTTAAATGTAGGCAAAGAATTTATTAGTGTTGCTGATACGCTCAATTTTTCATCTTGATTTTTTTCAATATGAAGAGCTGAGGAAGTGCCTGGGAGTATAACTCAGTAGAACAGCTTGTATTTGGCCCTGGGTTCAATACCTAGCACCACATAAAAAGGGGAAGGGGCCTAGGAGATAAATTGTAACAAACCTATGTTATACTTCTCCCTGTTTAAGGTCTAAAACATAAGGGCTGAAGGTGTGGCTCAGTAAGACACCTGCATAGCATGGGCTACATCCTAGGTTCTATCCCTTGCATCCAAAAAAACAAATATTGTTCTCCTAAAATTATGCAACAATCCCACCTACAACTTCAATTAGTCTTAAAATGCCAGGATAACTAAGGGTTATGTGGAACCGGATGCGACTTTCTCTTATTTAACATGAATTGAAACTGTAGCACTTGATAGGCTGAGGCAGGAAGACTGCAAGTTTGAGGGCCTCCTTCGAAACTCAGTGAGATTCAATCTGTAACACATATAGGTATTTTTGGTAAAATCAAGTGACTCTAATAAGGATGATTATTTCTAAAAAAACTGGACCCTCAGAGTTCTATTTTTCAAAAAAGTGATATGAATTATAATCTTAAGAGAGTTTCCATATACACCCTCCAAAATTTTAGTCTTAAGTTTGGCAAGTACACTTAATTCTTTCAAAAAGAAACGTTTGTCTGAAAGGAGCACCCCCACTCTAAACACCAAACGAAAAATATGCTACAATGCATTAATTACAGCGCCAAGGCTACAGCACATATTCTACAATATAAACAGCCCCGACAAACATAAATGCATTTATGGTTTTTAAAAAACGCCAACTGCACACATTTGAAATGCAGGAAATAAGCCTGAGACAGTGCCAAGTTCCATCTCAAAAGTTCTTCTAGTCTCTTTTCTGCGCAAAGTTTTTGCATCAGTGTTAAAACGCTTCAGTGTATGAAAAAAGTCCGTCTCCACTAAAGACTCTCAACTTCTCACTTCCTACCGGACCGCCCCTCGCAAGGGCCCCACCTCCCAAAGACAGTGACGGGGTGGGGCTGTTTCCCGCTCGGAAACTAAGAAATAAAGGCCTCTTCTTCGCTCCAGAGAGGAGGGAAGGAGAGGCCAAGGAGCTGCGGGCTCAAGTATGCAGCTGACTACAAGGAGGCAGTTGCTTGGAAAGCTTTCTTTCCTCCACCTTCCTTCCCTCTTGCCAGGTCATTCAGTGACGCCGGACCGGGGGAGACAGGTGAATCCCAGGAGGGAGGCAGAGGGAGGGACGCACGGCGGAGGGAGAGCCGCGGCTGGGCAATGAATGAGTCGTGCCGCATCTACACCACCTGTTCCTTCCAGGGTGCCACCCCGGCCTGCCGGCAGGATTCCTACGCCAACCGCGCCGCCTCTACTCCGCGTGCTGCCCGCTTCCTTGCTGAAGGCCAGGCCTCTCCTTCTTTGCTCTGGGAGGGCGAAAACTATCAGTGTGGCAGTCGGGGAGGCTGGGCCTAGTCCGGAACCAGGGCCTCCGAGGCGTGGGGACGGGAGGCGAGCGCCTGTGCCTCTCAGCGCGCGGGCCCAAGTGGGAACCAGGGGAGGGGACTGAGGAGTGCGCTCGGTCTCACTCGTACAACGAAGGCGGGGTCCTGGCAGGGGTGGCCAGGTGCCCGCCCGGCCGAGGTGAAGGGTGACAGGCCCGGCTACCAGGTAAATTATCCCCGCTGCTCGTCCAGAGCCTCGCACTTACCAAGATCCGCTTGAAGAGCGCGTTCTCCTTGGGCGGGAGGCTCACGGCCGGCATCGTTCCGGCTCCTCCCGCTGCTCCCGCCACCACCCGGTTTGGTCAGTCTGTTTGTCCGACCGCCGCCACTGCCGTTCCCTAGGCTCCTTCAGCCTTGAATACCCCGATCTACCGCCACCGCCAGGCCTCGGGTGTCGCCGCGCCGCCTTTCCGGGACACCCCCTTCTCTTCCTTGTCTTTTTTCCTTTCTCACTTAACGCTGCCGCCGCCTCCCCCCCCCACGGGTCTCCGTCGGCGGTTCACGTGGTAACTGAACAGACCGACAGAGGTAGCCAAAATGGCGGACGCAGAGGGCTTTCCCACCCGGGTCACACCTCCTATCGCGCAGGCGCGATGACCTTCTCTCCCCACCCTCCACCGCGGAGCTTGCCGGGAACCCGGAGGCTGCCAGGCCAGCCGGAGCAGAAGTTCTGGGTCGGCCCCACCCATTCCTTCCGGCGCGACGCGCGTCCTAGGCGCCCGGGTAGGGGCGGGAGTATCCTGCTACGCCTCTGACCCCTGCCTCTTCAAAAATAGCCTTTCTGGTCTTTCTTGTTAGACTGGCTTTTCATGCTCTGGGTAGACGTTACCGGACTGTGTGATCCTCAAGTACTAAAATGCAGACGTAGGTGTGCGAGGAGCGCTGTAGTGGATCACGGCCCAAGCGCCTAATGGAGGAGCAGGGGCGGAGGGGAAGGAGAAAGGGTTCGCTGCGGTGAGGAATTGTGAGCAAATCTGCAGAGGAAGCGGATTTTGAGTTTGAAAAGCATAGAAGAGCTGGAACCTATGAAATGGACCTGTCTGGCTGCGGTATCGCTGACTTGCCTGGAAAGGTCGTTAGCCACTTCCAAGGTGACATGTTTGTACTGCCAGAGGAGCCTGTGAAGGATGAAGTGTGTGACTTTATTTCACTGTTGAGGTCATACAATCAATGCAGGGTCGAGTCACCTTAGTATAGTGGGCCGAGAAGATAAGGGGCGCTGACTTCCTGGAACTGGCATCAAGCTAAAGCTTAATCCTGAGTGTTGAGCTGCCCAGCATCAGAAATCCTCAAATCTTAGAAGCCGAGGAATATCAGAGGGACCTGTTGCACCCGCGCAAATTAGACCTGATACTGAATAGGACACCTTCCACATATCCAAGTCATTTCATTAATAGCGACTAAAACTTTTTTCAAAATGGCATTCCAATGATGGTCTAAAATTTTTCAAGTCATAAGAAACATTTTACCCTCAATTATCTCCCCAGAGCCGGAATTTAATCAGCAGCATTCTTTGCATCATGAATCGTTACATGCAATGTGCAGTAGTTTTACATTTCTTAAATACGGATGCTTTACAGTTATTTTCAAACTCTTATTTAACCCTCTGCAAAATATCACTGCCCACAGGAGGGCTTTCAACTATCTGGACTGTTAAAAGATACCAACCTACCCCCAAAAAATTGTCTTCACTACAGTGATAATTTCGGCTTAGCCGCTTAACTGGGTTTGCAAATCTCTGATTTCATATCCCAAAATTCTGACAGCAATATTATATGCTGTGGCTTTCCATTACAGTTTTACAGGTCACTGGGTGTGGTGGTGCACCCCTATAATTCCAGGAGGATCCCTGTGAGTTTGAGGCCAGCCTGAAGTGCACAGTAAAACCCTGTCTCAAAAAGACAAAAAAAATTTTTTTTAATTTACAGGTCAAATTCAGGAGCTGGAGGGGACCAACTTCCTTTTTTTATTTTTTTTTAAACTCAAAATCGAACTCAGAACCTTGCGCTTGCCAAACAGGCACTGTGCCACTGAGCTAGATCCCGGACCCTCAACTTCCTCTTGTAGCTGCAAGTCTAAAAACAATAACAAAAATCCCAGAAGGGCCGGGTGTGGTGGCGCACGCCTTTAATCCCAGCACTCCGGAGGCTGAGGTAGGTGGAGCGTTGTAAGTTCGAGGCCAGCTTGGGCTACAACGCAAGCGCAAGGCCTGCCTGAGCTGCATAGTGCGACCCTGGGAGTTTGGCTCAGTGACCTAAGCGCCTGTCTGGCAGGTGTGAGGCTGTGAGTTTGATCCCTGGTGCTGCAAAAGAAAAAATCCCAGAAGGGCAAAATGTTAACATTAAGTCTGGGTGAAAAATAGGTTTCTTTTATGTCATTTTTCTATAAAATGTAAATAATCATTAACATGCAGATGTTTCAGTAAAGAATATCTTACATACTTGGAGACATTTCATTATATATCCTTTTTGTAGAATTAAAGTATAAGTGATTTTGTTTTTTAGAGGAAGTCGTTTTGCGTGTGTGTCTGCTGAGGGTTGAACCCTTGCACATGCTAGGCAAGTTCTCTACTACCGAGTTACATCCTTAGCCCTGAAGGAAACATTTTGACCATAGTGACTTGTGAATGAATATGTATGTGGTAAGATGAGTGAACTAATCATCATCATGATCTTCAGCATCATTTAGCTTTGGATATGGAATTCCCGCAAGCCCAGCTGCCATTTACAGCATAACTCAAATGAAATCTATTTGTCAAATAGTGCTGATTAGAAGATACTGAATCGTTGAGGTTAGGCTATCCAGTCCCTGACCAGTCACATTATTATCTGTGGGTGTATTTTAGCTTGGAAGTGAATCAGATAAATGTTGAAATGAGGCAAATATTCACTGAGTCTTAAAAATTGTTAATTATTAAAAAATTGTTAATTATCTGTTATTAACCAGAAAAAATTGACATTGGCCAAGTTACTGAATCTTGCTGGCTCATCTAACCAGATACTCATCTTCTGGTAGAAACCACTATTTGTTTTGAAGGTCAAAAATTTGCTTCCCCTAAGGGAAAAATGGAACATTATTTACAGGAGAAATTATATAAAGCAATATAAAAGTAGAACATTATACCCAGGAAAGCCAGGAGGTGTGAATTAAGATGTTTTCTAGTGGGAAAATCTAGGACTAAAACTTCGTATTTCTACTTGTTAACTGAAATCTCTTCACCTGGGTCATGAATAAGCATTCACATTCAGCAGATGGCTTAAGCAAATGTTATGAAGCAACTTCTACCAATTATAATAACTATTAACTCCTGGCTGAAATTGCTTTATCAGAGCACTTGAGGATGGAGTTTCACCTACAGCTGCCTCCTCCAAGTGTAGAGTTCCACAGTTCAAACATGCTGAGAGTAATATGCTTATATTTCATCACTTTCCCAAAATATACACCAGTAAAAGGATACAGCGCCCAAACCTCAGAAAAAGAATGAAACAGACTTTCCCAACAGAAGTACTGAAATGTGTCATTTCATTTGTTCTGTATGCTCAGACTAAAAGTGGCTCCTGTTTCAACTTGTTGGAGACTAGCAAAAGCCTTGCCAGAACAGGTTTCCCAGGGGTGTTGCAGAAAGGATATACAACTGACCTGTTGCTGAGTGGACCAAAAGCCAAGAAGCTGAGAGCCAACAATTGACTCAGCGCATTAGCTGGGTTATTTGCTTACTTGAGCATGAGTCTAGAAACTCAAACTAGGTTATAGACTCTAAAGTAACTCAATTTAGCAACCTTTTGAGCCATCATTTTCATTTTAAAATGAGGCAGAAAGCATAGTACAATTATTTTACTCTGCATTCAATTTTTTGTAGGCTGGGTGTGGTGGTGCAAGCTTGTGTAATCCCAGCACTCTGGAGGCTGAGGCAGGAAGATTGTTTCGAGTTAAAGATGAGCCTGGGCTACAAACTGAGCTCAAAGCCAATTGAACTGCATAGTGAGACACTGTCTCAAAAAGGCAATAAAAAAAAAATTTTTTTTTTGTTTAAAAAAATTTTTAACGGCATTGCTAAAAAAATAGAAAAACTTTTACTGACATGTATTTTGCTTCTGAAAATGAAGCTAAATGGCATTAGATTTAAAATGGCTTTAGGGCCAGGGGTTTAGCTCAGCAACACAAGTGCCTGCCTGACAAGTGCAAGGTTGTGAGTTCGATCCCTGGTACAAAAGAAAAAAAAAAAGGCTTTAAATAGGTTTAAAATGTATCACCTGCTACCTACACTTTTTTTTTTTTTTTTTTTTTTTTTTTTTTTTTTTTTTTTTTTTTTTTTTTTTTTTTTTTTTTTTTTTTTTTTGCAGTACTGGTACTAGATCACCAAATAGTTCAGGCTAGCCTGGAAATTGAAATCTTCCTGCCTCAGCCTTCTATATATTTTTGTTTGTTTTGTTTTGGTGCTGGGAACTGAACTTAAGACCAACCACTTGCCAGGCAGGCACTGTTCCGCCTTGTACCTATTTTTGCATGGTGTTTAAAACATCGGATTGAGCCAGGCATGGTGGCGCACGCCTTTAATCCCAGCACTCGGGAGGCTGAGGTAGGCGGAGCGTTGTGAGTTCGAGGCCGGCTTGGGCTACAACGCCAGCGCAAGGCCGGCCTGAGCTACATAGTGCGACCCTGCCTCAAAAAACCAGGGCCGGGAGTTTGGCTCAGTGCCTTAAGCGCCTGCCCTGGCAGGTGCGAGGTTGTGAGTTCAATCCTCGGTGCCGCAAAAAAAAAAAAAACATCGGATTGAACTGAAAATTTAATGCACAAATATCTGGTTCAATTGTGTAAGATAAAATAAAACCTACCTATTAGAGCTAGGTATGGTGGCATATGCCTGTGAAGCCAGCACTCTGAAGGCTGAGGCAGGAGGACTGTGGTGAGTTCAGGAACAGCCTGGGCTACACAATGAGTTCAAGGCTAACCCAAATTACATAGCAGGACTCTGTCTTAAAAAACCAAGATAAACAAAACAAAACAAATCTGATCAGCACAATGATTTTAATTGGCAAAAACAAGTTAATTACAGTACAAATCGAACCTGACTCTTCTAGCCCCCAACCTGCCTGCCAGCGCAGGGAACTCAAACACAGGAAAGGAGATCAGATAGGACAAGGAATTTTGCAGGTCCTGGGGACATCTGGAGACACCTGAGAATTTACATCTGACACTTCAAGGACTTTGCCCAGTGAGATGCAAGACTGCCAGAGAACTTTGACCACAGATGTTTATTAGACTCTTCCCGCCTAATTTCCCCTGCAGTCTTTCCATCTCTAAAAGT
Source organism: Dasyprocta punctata (assembly GCA_004363535.1). Lineage (NCBI taxonomy): Eukaryota > Metazoa > Chordata > Mammalia > Rodentia > Dasyproctidae > Dasyprocta > Dasyprocta punctata. Next base: position 3,623 of record RJWM01016140.1, on the reverse strand, counting down.
CTCACACTTCTCTTTGTCGGTCGCTGCCTGCCTGCCCGCATCCAGGCACAATAAATTCCGCGTTGCCTTGACACAAGCCTGGTGATCTCTGCTGGTCTACACACACATACACACTGAATGTTAAATACGCTATAATGCCTATTTCTAGAAACTGTTAGCTGCCCAAAGGCCCTGTACCCTGTAGGTTTTCTGCTACAGATGTAAAGTTGAGGGATAGACAGGAAATAATTTGACTAGCCATTTCGTTGAAATGCGGCGAGAGGTGCTTCGGGCGCGGCACTTTGAGCCCGGCCTAGGACTCCGGGCCTCGGCGGGTCCCTGCGTGGCATCTGGGCAAACAGGATCCCTCGACCCGGGGTCAGAGGCAATGCTGGGGCACCTTCATTTCTCCCAGAGTTTCTACGCCAGGCTGTGAGGCTTCGGTGTGATGCCGAGTTCACATGGGCTTTAGGAACTGTGAAGAGATCTTAAACGGAAGACGTAACCGGGAACCCTGGTCGATTCGCTGTCCGCCGACGCCCTGTGGTCCTCGTGAAGTGGGAATGGACTACGACCGTCAACTAAACCAGAAGTAAACTCAAAGCACCAAGCCTGAAACACAGAACCCAGTCCGAACGTTCCTTAAGTTTTCAGCCCGGCCCTTCATTTTCAGTTTCTGGCTCCGGTGGGGTCACTCGAGTGAGCGTTCGGACAAGCGTCCGCGTGCAGGACGCGACACTGCAACCTCAGAAGCCCGAGGCGTGGGTCACGGCCTCCGAATCCGCGCGTGGACACGAGCCTGCGCAGGGCCGGGGTTGGCCGCTGGGGGGCGCTGTGCGGGGGCGGGGCGCCGGGGCGGGGCCTCCGGCAAGATGGCGCCGTCCGGGTTGCTGCGCACCTTCTCGCGGCTGCGGGCCCCTGCCAGGCTCCCGAGCGTCTGTGAGTGCCCTGCTCGCGTGGGCCGGCTCAGCCCTCGGCCTGTCCACTTCAGGGCGTCCAGCCGGGGAGGCAGGAGCGGGCCTATCCAGGCCCGCCGTGACCTTCGCGGGTCGCGGCCGGGACCCCGGGCCTGCGCGATGGGCCCGGGTCCCTTCTGCCCCGCGGTGCAGCCTCGGCCTGCAGACACCGGGGCGCCTCCTGCCTGCGGTTCTGCGGGCGGCCCTGGGCGCGTTCCCGGGCCGCTTCGAACCTCCTTCCCTTGCTGCTTAGGTTGGGGGTGGGAGCGGTGTCGAAATGTACTACGGCGATGCACACCTGAATGCTTTTTTTCTCCCCCAGCAAGGCTGCAAATTACAGATTCTCTCTGTCCCCTTTCAGCTTCAGCGCGGTCGAAGTTCTACGTGCGGGACCCGCCAAATGACAAACCTGACTGGCTCAAAGTTGGGCTGACCTTGGGCACCACCGCCTTCCTTTGGTACTATGTGAGTGTTCACTGCAGACAAAGGGGGACAGATGGCACTGAGATTAGTGTGGTAATTGCCAAGAACATGTCTCCGTAAAGGGACGGCTCAAAAAGACGATTTAAGATTAAGATTTCAGAGGTATGGCCTTGAGCTCACTTTATAGCCCAGGCTGACCTGGAACTCGTGGCCATCCTCCTGCCTCAGCCTCCTGAGTACTGGAAGTATAACCATGCGCAACCACACTGGGCTTGAAATTTCTTTTATTGTTTATCGTGGTTTTGTGAGGATCAGTAGCTTTACGAACTAGTAACTACATTTCTTAATGAGTATTGAAGCTCTTTAGGGTTTTATGAAGGCACCATTGGGATAAACCAGTTGCACAAATTTAATGTTGTGGGACCTCTGAAATATTATTTCTTAAATCAATATTTAGTATGAATACATTATGGAAATTATGTTTAGCGCATACCAGCCTATTTGTTGCTGTATTCCTCGTGTCAAATGTTTTCCATGGAAACTCAATCATTTGAACATTACTATGTGGAACAAACTGTTATTGTTGACCGTTTACAAGTGAATACACTTGGAAACCTTAGTTTGCAGAACCCTGATCCTCTGACTTCACAGACCACACTATACTGTAGACCACTGTGAAACAGTGCTTCTCTCAAGAGAAAATGATTGTTTTTTGTTTTGTTTCGTTTGGTATTGGGGATCTAACTCACAACCTCGCGCCTGCCAGGCAGGTGCTTAGGCCACTGAGCTAAATCCCCGGCCCTATTTTTTGAGACAGGGTGTCACTATGTAGTTCAGGCTGGCCTTGAACTCACTTTGTAGCCCAGGCTGGTCTTGAACTCCTAACAGTCTTCCTGCCTCAGCCTCCCGAGTGCTGGGATTAAAGGCGTTGAGCCACCTTGCCCGATTTCTGCTTTGTTTCATATATAAAGTGCTTGGGCTTCTTTCACTGTGCCTTGGCCCCAGCTCTTGATCTCTTATTTTGGATTTTCTCTTTTAAAGTGGTTCAGATCTTGGAAAGGATAAGAAATGTTGACGATTTAACAGTAACTACTGCTTTTCAATAAATACTTGTTAGAATGAAAATGTACACACTTATGGTTCAGGGTTTTCCTAAAAGAAGTTTGATTGCTACTGAGAACCCTAGTGATTAAAATTGAGACTTTGATTGACACCACTGTCACCGTGTGTCAACCATTGTTCTTGTGAACTGTGCCACACAATGCTTCTAGGAAAGTAACTGTCCCTGGCATCCAGTTAATACACAGATAGCTGAGGGGTGGGGGCCACTCACAGTATGAAGCATCTAAGATTAGGAGTATAACACGTAGCAGCCAACCAGAACCTGCTTAATAACCAACTTCCACTATGTCATGTTTTTTTAGACCCTCTGTTATAAGGCTTTCAGTAGTATTTATTACCCACCAAATGAAGTAATTTTTTGACAAAAACTTAAATTTCAAGAGTTGCCTTCTAAAATTTACTGTATCACATTGTAGTAAGCACATGTATTCTGGACTTTTGAATCCCATACTTTTTTATGTCTAACTAGATTGGTAATTTTAATCTATCCTGTTCCGCTTACTTAAATGTATCCTTACTTAGTTTCCTTCTCTTTAAATTGCTAGAAAGGTTAACTTTCTAATTTTAACTGTTAATTTGTAGCTCATCAAACAACATAATGAAGATGTTTTAGAATATAAAAGAAGAAATGGATTGGAATAAGCTTTGGAAATACTTATATTGTAAGTATACGATTTTATAGGATGACTGAACTGTACAAGTTAATTAGATCTCTTTTTAAATATAATACTTGATATTTTTTAGTACCGGATTCCAGTCCTTGATGCATTGATGAATGTTTGATACCTTGCCTCCAACACTGTGTAACATAATCATTTTTACTCACTATTTCAGACCATGTTCAAAGAAAGTTATACTCAAGAATGGAATGAAAAGCTGGGCGTAGTGGCGCACGCCTTTAATCCCAGCACTCGGGAGGCTGAGGTAGGAGGAGCGTTGTGAGTTCGAGGCCGGCTTGGGCTACAACTCGAGCGCAGGGCCGGCCTGAGCTACATAGTGCGACCCTGCCTCAAAAAACTAGGGCTGGGAGTTTGGCTCAGTGGCTTCAGCGCCTGTCTGGCAGGCATGAGGTTGTGAGTTCAATCCCCAGTGCCGCAAAAAAAAAAAAAAAAAAAAAAAGAATGGAATGAAAATCATTTTTTT
>RJWM01016139.1:0-46144 GCA_004363535.1 Dasyprocta punctata | reverse complement strand
ATACAGCTGCCATCAATGATCTGTCTCCACAGCCACAACCTTTTCACACCTGTTAACTCCCCTTTCAACATCCCCATCCTTGCTGTCAAACCAATTACACCATCTGATCCAAAACCTCTGAGCTGTCAACCAAATTATACTCCAGATCCACCCTATAATCCCCAATCCCTATACCCTCCTGTCCTCCATATCCTCCTCCAGAAGAGGGGTCTTCCAACCTCTAACAGGCACTGTCTTTGCTAATACCCTAGATTTCTAAAAAAAATAAAAACCAAAAAACTCACTCACCTCTGACATTCACAATCACTTTTATCTATACAACCAGGGTATCTTCTTTCTCTGTGGAACCTCTACTTATCTCTGTCTCCTTGCTAACTGAACTGAACCTGCACACTGCTTTTCTTAACTCCCAAAATAGATATAGTCATCAAAACAAAACTCCCAGCCCCAACCCACACCAGGCAACCCACACCACACAAAGCTATGAGCTACAACACTCATAGCTTTGTTAGCAGGTTTAGGAGTTTTCACAGGTGGGAAACTGGGGTGGCAGTAATAGCCCTGTCAGCCACAGCCTGTCAGCAGCTCTCAGAAGAGATATCAGAGTGACTCAGCAAAATTTCCAACTCTGTCATGGACCTACAAAGGTAGGTGAAGTCCTTCACCGGAGTAGCCCTCCAAAACTGCTGTGTCTTAGACCTGCTCACCGCACAAAAGTGAGGCACCTGCACCATTCTCAGAGAGGAATGCTGCTTTTACATCAATGGATCAGGCTTCATCCACCAGACAGTCCAAAATCTCGAGACCAGGTCGCCAGACTAAAAAAACAGGCAAAGGGTGACAGCTCCTCAGGATGAGGAGGAGGCTTCTTCCAGTCCAGGTGGTGGCCATGGCTTCTCCGCATCCTCGGCCCCTTAGCCCCCTTCTTGCTTCTGCTGCTGGTCGGCCCCTGCTTGAAACGATGCTTAACAGATTTTATCCAGGGATAGATATGCTCCATGTCAAGCAGACAGCTCCCCGTGATGACCCAATATACCCCAGTCACAAGAACCACATGGTGATGTGATCCCCACTGGCTAAAATCTCCAACATCAAATCATCTACAACACCACTGGCTCCACCAGACCTTCCACATTCCCTTTTTGCTTACCTTACGTTGCCCGCACAGCCCCCACTGTCACGCTTGAAGAAGTCTTGAAAAACAGCAACCTGTGCCCCTTCTCCTTCATATAGGCCTCCAGCCCCTCCCCTTTTATCCCCAATGCCCAATTCCCTACTCCGCCTGCCCCTGGGTGACCTAAAAAATCAAAAGGACAGGCTTCTCCCTCCGTCCCTTATAACAAAAGGCTGGAATGAAGGGGCACTGAACTTCTAGGTGCAGAGAAGAGAGAGTTAAAGGGTGTAGCCTGTCCACCTGCTCAGGTTTCTTGCAAGAGAAGCAACAACCACAAGGACACCAATGTGCTTTTCTGAGAACTGGGATGACCACAGAAGCCAACGATATTCCTGTCAAAACCCCATCTTGAAAAGCACCAAATGTTTCTGGCTCTTCTGGCCCGCACACCCACTCCCCCTGGAATGATTGTGCATATACTTAAAGCCCTGACATCTTCCCCTCAGGGTCTCTTTCTGTCTATGAGGAAACCCTTTTCCCTTGTGCCTAATAAAATTCTTCATAGCAGAATGTCTCCATCGTCCTTGCATGGGTTGCAGTCGCACTTACTTTTCAGGACTAGTTCTCTGTCGCTGGAGTTCTTCCCAGCCATTTCAAAACGAAAAAAGAAAATAGAGAAGCAAAAGGAAAAGAAAGAAAGGAAAAAAGTAGGGAAAAGGAAGAAAGGTGTCACTACCCATCCACTTTTATTCCGTGTGTCTTTGTCCCCAAGCACAAAGCTGGTTTACCTAACTTACCACCAGCTTGCTCGTATCGTTACTGCTGCTTCGCAATTTTCTGTGCCACTAGTCCTGCCTGTCCATCCTGTGTACTCTAGCCAGGGTTCTACTGTGTAGCTGGTTTCCTGCCGGTCTCCAGTCCCTGAGTCCTGTCAATGGAGGGAGCAGGAGTCCGTCTCGGACCCCTTCCTGCCAGTTGCACCAGCTCCTGGTCAATGGCTGAAACAAGAGCCCAACTCAGACCACTTCCTATCAGTTCAGCAGCTCCAGGTAAATGGCTGGAGCAAGAGCCAGTCTTGGACCCCTTCCTGTCAGTCTCAGCAGCTCCTGGTTAATATGCATTTTACTTATATTAAGTAGTTTTCCTGGCCCGCATCCTAGGAATTGCCTTACTTTCCTAGTAAGGTAATCCTTTCATAAGAGAAAGACAATTTTCTAATTGCAATTGTTAATGAAATAGCAATGACACTAATACTAATGAGTCATCATCCCTCTCCAATTTGTTTCAGACACAGAACACAGGTGTCAGAGTGTCCTTGCAAGGTTCCATATAGTATAGAAAGAAACACAGATGACTGAGCCTTTTCTGGATTCATTAAGGGAAGTACATGATCTGGGTCATATTTAGCATCCATTTGTCAATTTCTTCAGCTATTACATGAGACCAAGTGGAGTGGCCAGTGTGAGGGAGAGCTGCATATCCCCATGTTATAGTTTCTACCTAGATGTCCCCCCAAAGCCTCATGTGGTCATAGGTAGGGCTTTTTCAGAGGTGACTGGATCTAGAGTATGTGACACTGGGATTAACAGTGTGTGATTACTAAATGAGTCCACTTATTGGTTTAGCATAATTCTGGGTGTCCTAGCATAGTTCTGTGTAGACTAGACAGAATATAAATGGACAGAAAGAAGCTGCTATCACCACTTGTCTTTCGTTGGTTGCTGCCTTCTGCCTGCCAGGAACCATTTCTCCTCTGTGATGCCCCTCTGCCATGCCATCCTGCCTTGGAGCCAGCTGATTATGAACTGAAGCTTCTATGAACTGTAAGCCAAATAAACCTTTCCGCCTTTAACTTTAGGTGTCAGGTATTTTGTCTCAGCAACAAGAAAAGTAAGTAAGATATCCCATAATAGTTATTTTATTTCCTCAGAAGGACAGCCCTATCAAAATGTAAAACTTTGGGGTAGAGCTCAGTGGTAGAGCACTTGCCCAGCATGTGTGAAGCCCTGAGATCGATTTCTCAGGATTGCAAAAGCAAAACAATGTAGATCCCTGTCCTCACTTTTGGCCCTGTGATAGCCTGCAAGAATTCATGTTCTACCTCTGGACAACATGTACCTGGGCCACACTTTAATCTTTTTTTTTTTTTTTTTTTTTTTTTTGCGGCACCAGGGATTGAACTCACAACCTCGCGCCTGCCAGGGCAGGCGCTTAAGGCACTGAGCCAAACTCCCGGCCCAGGTTTTTTTGAGGCAGGGTCGCACTATGTAGCTCAGGCCGGCCTTGTGCTCGCGTTGTAGCCCAAGCCGGCCTTGAACCCACAACGCTCCGCCTACCTCAGCCTCCCGAGTGCTGGGATTAAAGGCGTGTGGCACCACGCCCGGCTTCACACTTTAATCTTAATTATATAGTCCTTTTAGGTCAGAGACTCCAAAAGTACCACGACTTTAGAGGTATGGTAGCCAAGATTTCTGCAATTAAACACACAATTTATGTGAACTATGTATAATAAAATTACAAACTACAGAGTCATAACCAAGGTTGGATCCACAGATTGAGACATAAGCATAGCACTTTATCTAAGACTAAGTTTCTGATTGGAACTGGAGGACAAAACTGCTGAGAACTGATCAGGGGACCTGTGAAGATGAGATGGATGCTGCAAACTCCTCACATAGAAGGTCTAATGGGGAGGTTTTTCACAAGCCAGGGAAAACCTCCAAGGATAGGACAACTGATCTCTTTATACATGGAAGAGGTATAAGACAGCTCCATCCCAGGAAAGATCTGTTCACTCTCATGGCACCTTCCACTCTTCTTATTCAATCCTGAACTAGGACAAGTCGGGGGTGGGGTGGCCAGTATTAACAGCCTATCAGAGACTGTGGTTCCAGGGTTCCAAGAACCGTTATACATCACTGTGACACACTTAGGGCTCAACCAATCAGGATCTGGGTCTCATAGAATCTGAGTGAGACACGGAGACAGGAGACGTTGACTTTCTGTCCTTATTATCTCTTCAGCATCTCTTTTAGAAAAATTACAGTGGTCTGAGAGGTAAAATAACCTGATATAATGCAGTATCTATTGGAGTCACTGCCTACCTCACCCAGCTGATGACTCTAAACCCCACTGGGTACTGGGGGCAGGGTAGGGCCAGTTGTTTGTTCAAATTGTTAGAGAGATACTTGATTTCAGGCTGTAGACAAGGGCTTTCTCACTTCCACTCCCACCTCTCTGTCCCCTTGGGCAAGTTACTATCAGTCCTGGGACCCAAACACTGAGAACACAATGAGCCCCTAGCCCTGGCCTTTGCACCATTTCAGTGTCAAAGAAATTACTGCCTGAGCTTTTGGGGTTGAGCCTAGGGAATTTGTGGCAGTGGGGCTGGCAGACTAGTTCAGACTTGTGTGTGGCTATGTTGGGAGTGGGGAATGTCTTAAACTATGACAGACTCTGTCTTCTTCTGTTGTTGTCCAGTTCTGGGGACTCAAAACAGATCCTGCATCTCAGGCTTTCTGCTCTGTTGTCATTTCTCTGTGGTAGCCCTTGCTATTTGCTCTTGTGGATCTTGAACAGACCAGTTAGCACTTAGTTTGTTGCACTCAGTCCTTCATTCATAAGACGTGTATAGCAGTTTTTCTTTGACTCTGACTTTGGTGGATGCAGGGAACCATGTAGAGAAGTCCCTGTTTATCCAAACTTGGACTAAAGGGGAACATAGCCAGGAGAGCAAGCAGTCACCATGCAACACACAGGGTCCATGTGTGAGTCTGTCAGTAAGAAAAAGTGGTGAAAACCCACATATTTAGTTATTGAAACAGGAATTGAAAAGGTGTCAGTGAAACATGAGAGAAGTTTTATACACAGAGTCATTTATTGGGGTACAATGGAAGAAATGAAAAAACTGGCATTAAAAATAAGACCATAACCCAAAGCATACCCTGGAACTACTGCTGACTGTGTGTGTGTGTGTGTGTATGTGTGGCAGTGAGGAGGCCGTGAAGAAGAAGCCTCTGGTTCTATCTGATAATATCTGAGTTTCCTTATCCATTTCAGATTTTCTCAGTGTTGCTGTCTTCTTGAGGCGATGAGTGGAGTCCACCAGTCATCAATTATGGATGAAGGTCAATCAGAGGCCAGTCCCAGCACATCAGATGTGGACATGGAGCAGGAGACAAGCGAAGAATTAAAACCCATCAGTCCCAGCACATCAGATGTAGACATGGTGGAGGAGACAAACGAAGAGTTAAAACCCATCAGTCCCAGCACATCAGATGTGAACATGGAGGAAGACACAAAAGAAGAATTAAAACCTCGCAGGGCCTCTAGTAACATCCTGACCTACTTAATCAGTAGACAACTGGGCAGACCCAGAAATGATGTGGATCTGTCCCAGTGGGTGTGGATGTTGATGTGAAAAGGTCTAGGGTGGAGTGGGTCTTTGCCTATAGTCATGTGATTTACTTATGTGCACTTGCATTGAAAAAGATTTGAACAACTCTTAAAATGCTTCAAACATTAAAATAAAACTTATTTCTTCAGTTCATTGGTCTGAAGTGTTTTTTCTGATGCAACTCTCTGAGGTCACACTAGATAGGGAATTCTGTCCATCCCAATACTCCATGCAGGCGCTCTCAAATTCAAGGGAAATCATGACGTGAAGCTACATATTACATCTCTTTGTGATTAATCAGAGAAATAATTATGTGTGTCCAGCTCCTACAGAGGACTTGGCTATTCACTACAAAGCCCCCCCTGCCTAGCCATTTTTGAGAGGCATCCATTGTGTTCCACTCTAAAACCTATCTTCTTGTATCAGTGAAAAGACGTTGTTGAAGAATAGGCAATGGGATCAGTAGGGGTTTAAGATACCTTTTAATATCCCAAAGAGTCTACAGAGACTTCCAGATGTGATGCCTCTGCTTTTTGTCCCCAAAGAGTTGCAATGTAAGGTCACTTGTACCATGTTGAGCAAACCTCTTCAGACCATAGCCAATTAAGAGAATTTATGTTGCCCCCCTCCCAAAACCAACTACAAGTCAATAAGACTTGTGAGATGGTTAAAATTCAAAAAAGCTCTATCCCCAAGGTGTTGTAGCTTGTATCTAGATGTACTCCCAAAGCCTCATGTGCTCACAGGTGGGACTTTCTGGAGGTGGCTGGATCTAGAGTATGTAATACTGGGATTAAGGATATGTGATGACTGAATTGGTTCTGGGTGTGGATAATGGAAGGTCCACTCTACTCTGGGTGTTGGTGGCACCAATCAATAGGCTTGTAGCCTGAATGGAATATAAAGGGAAAGATAGAAGGCAGTCTGCTGTTGCTTATTACTTGCAGCCTCCTGCCTACTATTCCATGGACTGTTTCTCCTCAGTGATGCCTGTCTGCCATGCCACCCTGCCTTGCAGCCAGCTGACTGTGGACTGAAACCTCTACAAATTGAGCCAAAATAAACGTTTCCTCCTTTAACATGTGGGTATCAGGTATATTGTCTCACCAGAGAGAACGTAAGACACCAATGAAATGGGCAGAGCAAGTCAGATACTCACCCTATGAAACTGTTAATGGGAATTATGTCAGAAACTACACACTGAGAACCCAGAGGTAAATTTGACAGGAAGAATGAGAGAGTCGAGAGGTGGGAGCAGTGGGAAAAGCACAAGCCTACAAGTGAGATGGAACGAACCCTGAAAATATTCTAAGCACCAATCTCGTCCTTTAAGGTGAGATGCAAAGTCAGGCTTTCTGTAGCACTTCTTCTTTCCCCAACTTTTGCATCCTCAGGTTACAGAACATTTCTCCATCTCTTTCCTGTCTCTGCTTTTGCCTCTACAGCTCTACATTCTCTTTGTCCTCTTAGCTTGGTCTCTTCCCAATCCTTACTGTGCAGAACAATTTAAACTTTCTGTGTCTTTTCTGCCCTCCTCTTTGTTCCTGTGCCTTTGATGTCCACGATCTGGTGGGGCAGTGCCAAAATACAGCTCCCATCCATCCTCAGAGGCACACATGAGGCTATGACAAAGAAAGAGGAGAAGCGCCTGAAGATAGCTGGGTCCATGTCCCTTTTCTGGCCACATACTACCAAACCTTGGCCATGAGAGAGATGAGGAAGAGCCAAGGATAAAGAAACAACAGGAGTGTGAGGAGGAGACAAACCAGAAAAGCAGAGAGCCAGAGAGCCAACATTCTACACTCCATGCTCACCTAAGCACAGAGAGCATTTAGCATGGCCTGAGACACAAAGCAGCTAGGGGAAATGGTACAGTGATCTCACTGAGGGAAAAACAGGCAGCTCGGTGAGAGGAACTGAAGTAATAAAGTATAAGCAGTGGGACTTGGCTATGTAAAGGGATCCACGGTAGCATGGCAGAAGTTTCCTCTGCAACTATCGAGTCTCACACTGTGCTGCACCCTCAGAGTAACTGGTAGAAACGGTTTCACCTCTAGTGGTGAGTTCCCCACAATACGGGCATGTGGCTGGTGTCTTCATCTGCATAGCATTAGGCATTCACTCACTGGTCCATTCTACAAGGTGCTAGGGTTTTGGTTTTGACTCCATGGAATCCCCACCTCTCGTTAATTCTCCAGTGTGACTCAAGTGGAAGTGTGATCTCTGAGAGCAACAGCACGTGGTCACCCCACTCAGGTGGGATTCAGTCATAGCCACTGTTACCAAATGTCCTCCCTGAACTGAGGGGGTTACTTCAGTACCTAGCACATCACATTTGTGGGGGTGCATAGGTTTCCTTCATCTTTTTACAAAGCAAACTCCAGAATTCCTTTCTCTAGTTTCCTGAGGTAGAGAACTTCACTGGGCCGCTAGGAATGTGGTATAGATTTGCTGATATTAGGTGTCCTCAGCTCCTTTTGGGACACGTGCTTTGAACAAAAGGCAAGAAGACAAGGATCTTCACTAACAATTGATGAATTATGGACTCTGGCCTACTCTGATTTCTTTTTAAAAAGTTTTTAGAGACATAATCTATGCAAAATGCAATCACCCCTGTAAAGTGTTCTGTGCAACAATTACCACTGACTGCTTTTACAATATATGTTGTCTTTTTTAAAACAAGCAACACCCATTGGCTGTCACTTCCTATTTGTACAGCTTGTTTCACAATCAATTTTATTGCAACGTGGCTACATCCTTCATGTCCTTATTGTCCAGGCACACACCAGTAATCCCAGCACTTGGGAGGCTGAGACAGGAGGATCATTGTGAGTTCGAGACCAGCCTGAGCTACAAAGTGAGCTCAAGGCCAGCCTGAACTGTGTAGTGAGACCCTGCCTCAAAAAGACAAAAAAAAAAGTCATGAAAGCAGCAGTGAGAGTACGAAATGTCTATTGTGAGTGCCACAAAAATATGATGAATGAATAGATGACAATGAAGACCCTCCATATGGCCCTAGAGGGGAAGAGGCTTATCTCTGCATCAGGCCCCACTGAGATTATCTGACATCCCTTTGGGAAAAGGCCCATTCATGTTATCTCTATTATATTACAAAACAAGGCTAAGGGCAGCAAGGGTCAAACCAGTGAATTATACTAAACTGGGACAAATTTATCAGGAAAAAGAAGAACCTCCATCTGTAATTTTTAAAAAGCCTCAGAGATGCTATGACCAAACATATCCTACTAGATCTTAAAAGTGTAGAAGGTGAGGTCCTCCTCAAAGGCAAATTTATCACCCAGTTTGCCTCTGATATCCATCATACATCTTAAAGCTAACAACTGAACCCAACAAAGATTATTTGAGCTAGATGATTATCTCCGGAAGGCTATAAAGGTCTTTTTTCAAGGGACAAAAAAAAGTTCAACATGGAAAAAAGGAAAGACATAAGAAATTAGTTGCTGTTCTTCAGCGTTGCCCAAATAATGAAACCAAATTTTGCTTTTACTACAAAAAACCCAGACACTTTAAAAAGGACTACCTCCAACAAAAAAAGAAACCCAAAATAAATCTTCCAGCCCTTGTCCTACTTGTCAGGGGGACCACTGAAAGAGCCAACGTCTCTTTAAGAATCAAAAAATTTCCAATGAGGGTCCCAGGCACTTCATATTCAGGGTCCCCTCACTCCTATTCAAACAGAGGAGCCTGGGCTGACTTATTAATGGGGAGCAGGCTCATAGGCTTTTTGGTGGACACTGGCACACAGTTTTCTGTTTTTTGCCTTCTCCTCTGTGCACAGGTACCGTTCAGGGCATTTCAGGACACCCTGTAGAAAGATTCTTCTCTAAACATATTTTGTGCACCTGGGGAAAATTGCATTTTGTCCACTGTTTTCTAATAATGCCTGAAATTCCAACCCTGCTGCTGGAAAGAGATTTACTGTCCAAAGCTCACATTTAAATCCTACTTCCTCTGGGGCACAGCTCCATGGGAATTCTCCCCCTCCAAAAATTACAGGTAGACCCAGTTGTGTGGACAGATGGACATATAGTGGGGAGGGCAAAGGCAACTTCACCAGTTGAGATTCATGTCACAGACCCTACTCACCTTCCCCACCAGAGACAATACCCACCTCACCCCACAGTAAAACAAGGACTACAGCCTATAGTCCAAGGACTACTTAATCAGAGACTCTTATGAAAGGCTGTCAGCCCCTATAATATTCCTATCATCAAGGTTAAGAAGGGGCCTAAAAAGTGGATGTTAGTTCAAGAACTTCACCTCATCAGTGAGGCTGAGGTGCCTCTGTATCCGGTTGTGCCTAATCCCTAAACTTTGTTGACACAAATTCTAGCCTCATTCAACTTCTTTTCAGTTTTAGATCTTAAAGATGCTTTTTTTTTCTATCCCCTTGGCACCCAAGAGTCACGACTTTTTTGCCTTTAAAAATCCACTTATAAGGATGGGACCATTAATCTGAACAGTCCTTTCCCAGATCTTGTGAGATAGTCCTCATTTCTTTGGTCTAACCTGAGGACAAGACCTGCTAGACTAAAAATAAGGCCATTATTCTTTTACAATATGTGGGTGATTTGATCCTCGTGGGGACACAGAGGGCCAAGCACTGGAGGAAACTGAGTCCCTCCTCAACTTTCTAGCCTCCTGAGGTTATATAGTCTTTTGGGAAAAGGCTCAAATCTGTCAATTCCAGGTCACCTATTTAGGGCTGCTCATTTCTCAGGACAAAAGGGCACTAAATTCAAAGAGAATCCAACCCATCCTCAATCAAGAAGAGAGTGAGGCTTTAGGGGTTCTTACCCAGTCACCCTAGGGCCCAAACCCCAACCAGTAAGCCTATTCAGGCAAGGAACTAGGCACTGTCACCAGAAGAAGTCCAGGTTGTTTGCGGGCTTTAGCAGTAGCAGGCATATTATTTCCTGAGGCTCATGAGTGCACCTAGCAGAAGGCCCTCATAATCAAGTCCCCCCTGTGATACTGGTAGACTTCTTTATACCCCAGTCCATCCCTTGGTCTCTGACACACAGATTTTAAAATATGAGTTTCTCTTGTTAAAAGAACCAGATGTAAGGGCTGGGGATTTAGCGCAGAGGCACAAATGCTTGCCTGGCAAGTGCGAGGTCATGAGTTCAATCCCTGGTACAAAAAAAAAATAATATATATATATATATAGATAGATAGATATATATACCAGATGTAAATATTAAAACCTGTCAGAGCCTTAACCCCACCTCTTTTCTGTCAGATCCCTGAGAGTTGAAAGTAAACATAATTGTACAGAGGTTCTAATCCATACCCAACAGTTAAAAAAAGATTAACTAATCAGCCTCTCAGTGACTCAGAAGATGAATTGACAGCAGCTCCTTTGTACAAGATAGATTCAAAAAGGCAGGGTATGCAGGATTTGTCAAGGGAGAGTGTTAAAGTCAGGCCCATTCCCTGACAGGTGCCCACAAGACAGAACTGACTGCTGTCATGCACGCATTGACATTGGTAAGAGAGTCAAGATTTTTACTGATTTGAAATACATATATCATGTGGTCCATGCACAATTCTGCAATCCAGAGGAAAAAAGGCGTGTTCACCTCTGATGGACATCCCATCAAACATGCCCCAGAAATTCTACAATTCATTGAGTCTGTGCATATACCTCATGGAGCAGCAATTATTCACTACCAGGGATGTCAGGGAGAAACAGACTCTATTGCTGTGGGCAACAGAAAAGACAATAAGGGTTAGGAATATGGCTCAGAGGCACAGCGCCTACCTGGCAAGTGCAAGGTCATGAGTTCGAGCCCTGTACAAAAGAAAAAAAAAAAAAAAACCCAGTGAGAAGCCAAAGGCAGCTGCTTCTTGACAGAGTACCCCCTCTTGTGGCCATTAGTCTACTGACTGCTCACCTGCATATTTATTCTGAAAAAGAAATACTACAGGCCAAGAGCCAGGGATGGGCCCTTAATTCTAAAAAAAATGTAGGCTACCCCCAAAGGTCACCACTTTCTACCAAGGAGCTTGGCACAGAAAGTAAAAGTACCCATGATACTTGTCATTGAAGACAAAAAAACACCCTTAATTTAGTTACCAAGTCCTTCCCGGAGAAGGACTAAATGAGGTAACACAACATGTGGTTAAAAGATGCGAAGTGTATCTAAAGGCCACACCTCAGAATGCCCAACTAAAACTGCCAAGAATACAATATTGAGGCAGTTAGCCAGGGAAAGACTGGCAGATTGATTTCACCCACATGCCAGGAGGCAAACACAGTAGAAACCTACTAGTTCTGATTGACACCCATATGGGTTTCATGACTCCTTGCTTCATCACTCCAGAATAAAGCTGTAGACTGCCTCCACGAGCTTCAATAACATGCCTCCAGATCATCCCAAAGTCACATCAAAAACCACCTATACCTGTGAACTGTGGAGGACCTTAAATTCCTGTTCAAAAGGCAAAACAAAGTAAGTGCTGCCGAAATCTGTTTACTGTGGGTATAGGTAATGTCTATTTTCTTACCCCAATTTCAAGATTTGCTACACGTCGTATGTCAGGTGGTTCAGTTTTAGTCTCTTGCCACCAAGCAGGACCTCCCCGATGTCACGTATGATCTCTGGCTTCAGGCTCTTTTTCTGACTTAGCTCCAACAAAAATAGAATTCTTTTTTTTTTTTTTTTTTTTTTTTTTGCGGCACCGGGGATTGAACTCACAACCTCGCGCCTGCCAGGGCAGGCGCTTAAGGCACTGAGCCAAACTCCCGGCCCTGGTTTTTTGAGGCAGGGTCACACTATGTAGCTCAGGCCGGTCTTGCGCTCGCGTTGTAGCCCAAGCCGGCCTCGAACCCACAACGCTCCGCCTACCTCAACCTCCCGAGTGCTGGGATTAAAGGCGTGCGCCACCACGCCCGGCTGCAAAAATAGAATTCTTTTGCTTCTGCACTCTGATCCTGTGTCCTCTATCAGAGGAAGAGAAAGATATTGATGATTAATAAAGAGGATCCTAAACACCTTCTGTTTCTACTGTGTGTTTTACTGTGAATTTTACTTATAATACTGTTGTGGCTCCAATTCAGTTGTTTTTTGCCTGAGAGAGGGGATCATTGTTTATGCTTATGCTTGCCCTAGTTGGATCTGTCCTCTGTCCATTTTCTATGGGACAGAGATACCCACTAAGACCAAGTGGGTGGCATAGTAATTCACTCATTCAGATGACAGGGCCTCTGACTTCAGGGTATCCTAACTGCTGGCTCTGTTTTACAGACCCCCAGATGGTCAATGCCCACCCCATAATAATCAAGTAGATCAGCCACAAGATATTAAATATAAAAGGTGGTCCCTGAGGGCTCCAAACTCCTTAATTGCCTTAATAGGTGTCCCTAACAGAGATATGATAGAAAGCATTAACATATTCGGTTAGATATGGTGTACAGATATAAGGCCAAATTTCCCCATTCAAAAAAGTTAAAACAGAAGCCGGGCGTGGTGGCGCACACCTTTAATCCCAGCACTCGGGAGGCTGAGGTAGGCGGAGCGTTGTGAGTTCGAGGCCGGCTTGGGCTACAACGCTAGCACAAGGCCGGCCTGAGCTAAATAGTGCGACCCTGCCTCAAAAAAACCAGGCCCTGGAGTTTGGCTCAGTGGCTTAAGTGCCTGCCCTGGCAGGTGCGAGGCTGTAGGTTCAATTCCCGGTGCCGCAAAAAAAAAAAAAAAAAAAAAAAAAAAAGTTAAAACACGCTCATTAGACTGTCTTATGCACTCCACAAAAAATGGTGGGAAAAAGAAATTAAGAAAAACAATTCAATACCTCAGTGGCACAAGCGCCTGCCCGGCAAGCACAAGTTCTTGAGTTTGAGTCTCAGTGCAGAAAGAAAGAAAGAGAGAAAGAAAGAGAAAGAGAGAAAGAAGAAAAGAAAAATAATTCATCTGGTAACATTTTTAGTACTGTCCCTCAAAAAAAGCCCACTCAGGTTATAGCCAAAAATCTACCTCCTACTGATATAGGGGAAAGAAACTCCAAACCTACTAGATGTCCAGTAGGAGCTCGTGTTCTCTAAACTCAATGAATGAATGTTAGGGACAATGGAGGTTAAGAGCAGAATATATTTATTGAGAGAAAGAAATCTTCTGTCTGAGAGAGAGACAGAGGGGTTCCCGAGTGGATTGCCAAAGACCCTGCCTTTTCTAGGGATTTTATAGAGCAAAACCCCAAGGTGAGGAGGCGGGTCCGAGGTGGGAAACACTGGGAACTCGCAAGGTGAGCATGAGGTGGGACAGAACTATGGCTAACCAATAAGATTAATTTTTCAGATAAAATTGATTAAGTCAGGGGCAAATGGGGAAGCGAGACACATAGTTCGCTTGCTAGTAGCAGTGACTCTTCCTGTAGGGGGCTAAGTTAGTGACTTCTGGCTTCCTCAGGGTGATAGAGACCTATTTAGAATATCAATCCCTGATGCTTACCCTTAGGAAGTATGTGGGTGCATTTGCTTTATCTTTTGTCTTGAGGTCTGGCCCATGGCGGGAGGTGTCTGTCTTCTCCACAGTTGCAAGGAATCTCTTCTTCTGCACTGACTCCTTCAAGAGTTCAGCCCTTTCTGACTGCCTATAACATTTCTATCTAACTCAGTTGCCTGTAATACTACCAATCTCACAAACAGAGCTCCTGCTAGCCTATGTGCCCCTCCATACTTGTTCTATGACACACGCCTGATCCGAGATAAATTTCAGTCTTGGGAAATACAGTCCTTAGATCCCTATAAATGTGAGGAAAGTTGGAGGTTGTTCAGATAACCCCCCATCCTGATGTTGCAACTGCCTTTACTCACTTTGACCTGAAACAGCTAAAACAGTTCATATATAAGACACTGACATCCCTCTGTCTTGACAGAAATGAGAGCCTGTTACCCTCATTGTTTTAAGAGTTACAGCCCTCCTAGCTGTATTGGGAGGAATTATCTATAAAGTACTTGCCAATTCAGTTCAAATAACCAACCTCACTGCTAATGTGACGTGGCCCAAGACTCTGAGAGCAATTTCAGGGATCTCAAGGTTTCTTTCAATTCACTTGCAAGAATGATGCTAGAACATCATCAAATTCTAGACTGGATGCTTAACCATGGCTTGGAGGGGGATGGAATCTATGCAGTACTAAACAATATCTGCTGCACATACATTAATACCTCCAGACAGGACGCAAATTATCTTTCAAAAAGCCAAAAGATTACATGACCAAGAGGTTATAAACTCTAGCCTCATGGATGTTAAAAGTTAAGGGGTGACTTCCTTCCATGTGCACTTGGTTGCCCTTGTTGGGTCCTTTGGTAGTCATTTTTTTTTGTTGTGCATACTTGGGCTATGCACTCTCAACTTTCTATCTTTCTTTATTACAGCAAAAATAAATGTCATAAAACTTCAGATGATGCTTCAAACAGACCCTCAGACAAAAACTTCCTCTTTTTATCCAGGTCTAAAACACCAACCCCCCTACTAAAGACTTCCATCTGCTGCCACCCCAAATATGATCCTGTTCAACTCAAAAATTCTAGATTAGTTATCACCCATTTCCCCCAACAGCAGTTGCATGGAGGTCTGGGGGGTGGAGATGTAGTGAAATGCGGCATCGAGGCAGGGAAAAGATAAACTTTATTAAAAATCAATAGGGAAACTTACTAAAAGCAGTTTCTGCCTCTACTGGTAGATTCTGCTATTAGAGCAATTAGAAAGACAAAAGGGGAGAGAGAGAAGTTAGACTGAAAGAGGTGCCAGGTAACACAATTACCATAAGAATTTATCAGGAAGAGTTAAGAGAACATGAGGAAGCCAGAAACATAAAAGACCAAGAAAATTGGCCCTTCTCATTCACCTGATAAAATGCAAAGGAGATAAGGGGCAGCCACCTAATGTCTCCTATTTAGCATGTAAAATACTCATGCACATGCACATATACACACACTGTCTTGGTTACTTTTCCCTCTTGCTGAGACAAAATACCTGACACTCAAAATTAGGGAAGGAAAGGTTTATTTAGCTTACAGTTTTTGGAGGTTCCAGTCCTCAATCAGCTGGCTCCAGTGCAGGGTGGCATGGCACTGGGGCAGCACTTCAAGGCAGTAGCAGAGCAAAAGCAGCCAGAGTGAAAGGGGGCAAAAGCAAACCTCTTCTCCTCCCTTACATAGTACACAAGACACCGCCCCCCTCCCCCAGGGTGAGTGTAGCATCCACAAATCTCCTTGCCTCCCTTTGCACAGGATAAGGATGTTTACCAAGTAAGACTCCTGGCTCCCTGCTGAGTCTCTCAGCTAAACTTCTGACCTTCTCAAATTGACACAATGGCCAGGTAACTGCTTGTACTCTACACCCCAGGATGTAGAGCTGCTGCCTTACTTAATTAAGCTTCTAGACTTCTCAAGTTGACACAATGTATAAACCATAACACACACCTACACTACACACATGTGTGTTCTCACTTTAACATCTTTATATTATTGCACCAGATACACACATGCGTATGTATCTCCTTTACTTAATCACTGAGTCTAAGCTACCTGCCTATGAAGTCTCCCCTCCCCGCTCCCCACTTATCCATCAGAAAGGAACAGGAAAACTCAAATAGGCAAAAAAAAAAAAAATCTTATAGGCAGACATGCCCAGATTAGGATCAAAGACAGTCAACAGAGCCAATCAGACTACAACTTCTAACTGTCCATGTGACAGGGGTGGGGAGATGGAAAAACCACTAAATAAAAGAAGCCAGGAACAAGAGCTCAAGGGCATTCATCTCTGATGCCTCCTACCTTCCCAAGGTATATCTGTCTTCTTTCTTTTCCATCATTTTTTCCAAATAAACCATCTTCTTTTATTTTAAACTCTGTCTCTTTAATGGATTACTGAAGCTAAGAGTTTATGTTCCCAGCGACTGCATGTTTCAGACAAGGAGAAATGCATTCATCCCATCTTGCCACAACACTGCTTACATTTAAAGGCACTAATGACTATTTCCAAAGATAAAGAAGGCACTGATAGTATATGTTATGATTGGCAATACAAAATATCAGCATTAAATATTCCTAATCTTATAAAAAGAATTTGAGTGACCATGTATTGTACACCTTAAACATTTTAGAAAAACTAAGGAGTATAATGAAATTGCCTAGTTGGTCCTAATTGGAGTAGAGAAAATGGGAGAGGAAAAGGATGATCCCAGAAATTCACATTCTCAGCTCAAGCTCTACAAAAATGAGCAGGAGTCTTCTATAATCTGCCCCCAGAGGAAACCCTTATGTCATGAAGCTACAGCACAGAGATTGCTGCAAATCAAACGCAGACTCCTATTCTGCTAGTGACTGAATTACAATGCAAGTTAAATATGAAACATGCAATGTGCCTTTTACTAAGGTGAAGGCATTGATAGAAAGAAATGGCACCCTGAATACTGGAAAGGGTGTGAGAAATGAGTTCTTTTGTTCAGATGCAAAGAATGGACTTCATAGACAGAAAGAGTAGTGAAAGTGATACTTTATTTTTCAATTTTGCAAAAATGGGTGACAGTCCAATAAATAGACTGACACACCGTGGAGCGTTTACAGTAAGCAATTTATCTCCCAGCATGCAGTTCTCTACTCCCTTTCTTCATTGGTTTGAGTACTGGGGTGAGGGGTGGGGGGTAGAATCACAGCCTCCACCCTTGGGATCTATATCCTTAACTGTCTCCCTCTGTAAACATTTTGTGGGATTTTTAAAGCAAATGATTAAACTACAGGGGGTAAATTCTTAACTGACAGTGCTTTTCCAGGCCCAGTTAGCACAGTAAATTCCATACTTTATTGACTATCTACCCTCCTCCATTTGTTTTGATCCTCTCAGACGCCTGACCTAAGTCACGTCCTCAGGCAAATAAATAGTTCTTTACTCAGAGTTAAAGACATGATCCTAAAAATAGACCACTTTAAGTTTTTATTTGTTACAAAGGGACATGGGAAGATCCTGCTGAAGTGGAGGACCCCAAAATACTGCTGAATCTTTTCTGCCAACAGAAATCCCTGTCTGAGATTAACCCTGGTTTGCCTGAAAACACTTCACTAGCCTTTCCTAAGGTAGTTTCTTGCAAAGCACTGCTGGTTCTCCTAAGAATTTATCCCAACCCAAACATCCATCTTCATTTCTAGACTGAGAATAAGTTTTTGGTGCCAGCAGGTTTCAAAAGGTGAAGTACAACAAGGAGGTATTTCTATAAATCAAAGATCCAATTTATACAGACAGTCATAGATCTGGAGAAAATTTGTGGGAACGGATAGTAAGGATGTGGGATAATGTAGGGGGGACATCAAGTTTGATCAAGTTGAATGTATTGATATAGACCCACCAAATTCTAGATTTAAAGATACAGCTTAAGGGGTTAGAAATGGCTCCAGTAGTTTGGCTGGTTGATTAAAACATGGACCAAAAGGTGGCCTGTGCTAAATGGAGTTCAAATCCCTGATCTACCTTGGTAAACTGTAACCAAAAGTTTAGGGAGATTGGAATGTTAAAGTGGATTTATTATGTCAGATCTGCTTAACTACCCTGGAGGATCTGCAGGTCACATCTTTAATGACTGTGAGATGTAAATATACTTGAAGATCTCAGTGGTTACTGTTCTCTGAAGTCAGACACTCCACTGGAAACTACTGCCACTGAACCTTAAATACAATGGAGATGGATGGATTCCCAAAGTAGCAGCGACCAAATGAGGACATTTAATGAAAAAACTAGGTGAAGTTATTGTTAAGGGTAGTAATAATAGTTTCACTTGCAGACTTATGGCATGGGCTAGTTGATCATAGTATTTCTTGACTAAATAGTCAGTCTGCTAGATTCTTCCTTGATCTGCGCAAACTGACAAGTTCTAGATAGAGTCCACAAAAGACTAACTTGAATCACCAAAAAAAAAAAAGTTACATCTTCTCAGTCAATTCCCAGATTTGAGTTACTGTATATAGCTAAAACCTCTCGAATGAAGAAGTGGGTGGGTCTTTTTAAGACCCTACTACACTGCCAAAAATGCGTACTGCTGATGTTCATGCCAGCCTTCCCTAAAGAAACCTACAGCCTTTTACTGGGTGAATATGCATCAAGGAAAAGGAAATAATCAGACTTCAGAGACTATTGACCTGACTATTGGAAGTAACACTAATTCCAGATCTAAAACATTACTGTGGTCTACCAGTAAGCGTGGAGGCTTATAGACATTAGGTGATTAATGGAGTTTTAACTCAAGTTCATCTCAGAGTGGGTTAATTAGGCATTTGAACCCATCCTATAGTCATTTCCCCACTTCCAGAATGTATATTTGGAAAAACATACCCCTCAGCTGGTAGAACCCCCATATTGCTACCCTGACCTGTGGAGTGAGGACCATAATGGTGAGAAAACCCAAATAGAAGCCACTAGAACAGCCTTTACCTAGAAAAGCAGTCAATACCAAGCAATGCCACATTCCTGAAATGATTACAGAGATTAATACCATCATTAAGGATTTCAAACAGGTGATGATACCAATTGTAGCTGCTGGTCCAGATGTAATTTGAATGATTGAGCAAATTACATATCCCCTGAAACCTAGTAAGCAACTATTGATTTGCAAAATGCTTTATTCTCAGTAACTATTAGGAACAAATTCCAGAAAGTTTCCTTCCCAGGGGCAAGACTAGTAATAGACTCTCACTGTCCTAGCCCTCAAGTATATCAGTGTTCCTGCCCCAGACATAATGTATTTTTTTCATTTTATTTTCCATTTTTAAAACTTTTTATTTTTTCTGATCATTGTCTTTATTAGTCCATGTTTGTAGTACATACTGTTTGCATCCTTGTGTGGGGTTGATGCATGTACATAACACATCTGCATTCCTTTTTTCATTCACTTTCCTTTCCCAACCTCTCCCTCTCTTCATCTCTTGAGCCTTTCTCCACTAAGATCTATTTCCTTGCTTCCTACTGATACAGGGGAATGAAACTCCTGACCTACTATATGTCCCAGTATGAGTTCGTGTTCTCTGAAATCAAAGAATGAATTTGCGGAACAATGGAGGTTAAAAGCAGAATATATTTATTGAAAGAAAGAAAGACAGAAGGGGTCTCGAGTGGGTTGCCAAAAACTCTGTCTTTTCTGGGGACTTTTACAGAGTAAAACCACCAGGTGACACAGGTCCAAGAAGAAAAAAAATGTAAACTCTCAAAGCAGACGGTTATGAGGTGGGACAGAACTATGGTCAACCAATAAGATTAATTGTTCAGGTAAAATTGACCAAATCAGGGACAAATGGGAAAGCGAGTCACATAGCAAGCAGGCATGATTAAAGAGCAGTGACTCTTTTTGTAGGGGGTTGAGATGGTGACTCCTGGCTTCCTCAAGGTGATCCATACCTATGTGGAATATCAATTCCTGATGTTTATACTTAGGGTGTGGTTGCATTTGTTTTGCGTTTTGTATCTGGCCCACAGAGGGAGGTGTCTGTCTTCTCCAAGGTTGCAAGGTATCTGGGCTTCTGCACTGGCTCCTTTGAGGGCCTAGCCCTATCTGACTGCCCGTAATATTTCTAATTAACTCAGCTGCCTGTAACACTACTATGTTTTATTTTGCTCTTTATACTTTGAGTTTCTCAAATAAGAGAAATCATGTGATATTTAAGCATGTATGTCTAATTTATTTCGCTTAATAATGATCTCTGGATGCACTTTATCATAATGTATTTTGCAGAAATCTTGATCATCTTTCTGTCTCACAAGATAACACACTAGTCTATTATATTAATGTGGTGTAGTAACTAATGTGCAACTTGTAACACTCAGATGGACTGAATCAACGTGATTTTGGGTGTGAATGGTCCACCTGAGGATTGTTGCCAACAGCACAAAAAGAGAACTGGAGGGGAAGATTGTGTGCTGTTGATTCTCCTGGAGAAGCTTCCTGATGTGAATTCTGCTCTTCCCATCTTCAGAGGAGCTCCAGTCCTCAGTGTTACTGAGGATGGCTACTGTTCTCTTTGGGGGAGCTCTGGTTCTTACCTTGAGCATCACTTCCTGGCTCCAGTGCAGACCCTTCAGCCTGCTGGCACAGACTTTCTATCCTCCACCACTGGCCTTTAGGTCTTCCCAGTGCACAGCCTTGGTAGGGACTCGCATGAGACATTGTTGTGGGTTCATGTCCTCCAGGTGGACTCACGGAGGACATTGCTATAGGCTCTAGGTCTTCAGCTGGACTTGTGCAAGACATTGCCATGAGATCCAGGCCCTCAGCTGAATTCTTTGGGTCTCTGGTGTGTGGACAGATCTCCCACACTCTTTTGCATTTGACTTTTTGGGTGAATATTATAAAATAATCCTATAAAGTATGTGTCTTGTATTAAATCTTTTCTCTTGTAAACCCTGAGTACAACAATTGATAATATGCTAATTGGGCCTAATGAAAAAGCAGTAACTACTCTATAGTGCTTTTTTCAGTATCTATCCTCTTCAGTTGGAAACTCATTGAATTTTATGCTGCTTCATTGGGCAAAGCCTATAATCTTGCAAGCTGTTGCAAATTAGGGAAACTAGGTAAAGAGAAAAAGGGCATCTCTATGTCAACTGCATGTCAATCTACAATGATGTCAAAGCTATATTTAAAAATAAATTCTACTAAGAAATGTCCCCCTCCACCAGGAAACCCAAACCGTCTATTTCTGAGGTCTTTCTTCTTTGTCTTAGGAGTTCTCTTTCCTCTGTAGGTATGCTCTTTCCTGCTGGTGTCAGTGAGGCAATTACCAAGTCCCTCTCACCTCCTACCTCCAAGAGAACTCATCTTCAGCCCTTACTTTTATGGCTGGATGGTTCCTTTGGGAGTTTTGGCCTCATAGCTGTTGTAGCCTGGGTCAGAGTTTCTCTCAGTACCCAGGGTTTTCACTGGAAAGTCAGTGATTTCCATACTATTCCTGAAGCAAAGGCTTTTCCAAAGGCAGATCTATTCCCAGCCCATGATTTGTGATCTCAGTACCAACCTGACATCATTCGTCATCACCACAGGTCCTACCAGAAAGGGACTATATCACAAGAACCTGAGGGTAATCTTCCAACACAATCCTTTCTGTTCATTTAGACCCCATAAGAAAAACATATATTTCAAACTGGAAGGTTTTTCCACTCCATGTCCATGGGTCAACATGTGCATATGCGATTGTGTGTGCACAGTGTGGAAAGTGGGCCCAGATAGTACACACCTTTCTCTTCCAGGCTGTCAGGTATTCTCCTGTCCTCTTTCCTCCTCTATCTTTTCCAGGTATCCCTCAATATCAGATAAGCTAACTTGGGTTCTCTGGGGAATTGACCTTAAAACCACAATGGGAATTGGTTTTCCAAGCTCATAATTAACTGATATCCTCTACTCTGCAGTGGAGATGAGACTTCTGACCCTGACATAGCAGTAAATGACAGTTTAAGTACTGTGTACCAATGGACTTCAAAGTGTAGTGTGATCACCATGCACTTTGAGGGCCATTGAATACTCAAAACAACCCTCCAAAGATATCTGACCACTGCCATTTTGCCCATAGGAAAACTGGAATCCAGGAAAGAATAGTAATTTGTGCAAAGTCACAGAGCTAGTAGCTAGCAGAGCCAGGATTTGAAATTCACCATGTTACTAAATCCAAGTTCACATTTCTATTGCCAAAATACTGCCCCTCTGTGGAAGCCAAAAAGCAACAGCACACTATTCACTGTACTTCTGCACTTGGTGGTGGTGGCAGGGGCTAGTTTTGAGGACAATGTCTAGACTAAACTGTGGCAGTACCAAAGGAAGGTTGCACGGCCCCACCCAAAGAAATGCAGTGGGAGTCTTCTCAGAACAAAGGAGGACAACATAACATAGTTTCTATGCACGCAAGTGTAATTCTAGCATAGTTCTGTAATACAGATTGTACCCAGTCAAGCTATACTCTGTTAGTGTGTTACCATATAAGAGGCAAAGATACAAGAATTGTATAAAAGACAAAACTCTGCCATGCCTGGAGCATAGTCTTTGGATGTGAATGTGCTGAGTCAGTGCTGGCATGAATAAATGCTACTTCCTGGAAAAAGCTTCATGTCCCATCTCTCTATTCAAAAATCCTGCTATAAAACCACAAAAAGTCACTGGTCAATGTAAGGTCTGCTAGTGTAAGGTCTACTCAAGGCAATCAGGAAAATTCAAATATGGAACTAAGACAGCAAAATGTCCCAGACCTTGTGGCAACCAAGCAGCAGATAAACCATCCTCTCACCTATCCCTCAGTCTCTCAAAGCTCTCGAAGAATCATGCTTTAAGAGTCACAGCTTCACTGCAGCTCTTCGAATGCAGCGTCTGCACCTTGCTGTGGATCTCCTGGGACAGGATTGTTGGAACTACTCCAGCATTAGAAACTCCACACCTGCTCCCAGGGGCACATCTCAGGCTGAAACCATCCAAGGCAAAGCTCCAGGGACTGCCTGCGGATTTCTCAGCAGCCAGCAGTCTCTTGGAAGTAAAATTCTCAAAAGCAAAGTGGACCCAGGCTGGGCACTGGGTCAGGTAGGGACAGTTCCTGGCTCCAGTGGCAGGAACTCCTGCACATTCCAGTATCACAAGGAGCCCTTTCCATTGGGAGCCAGGATCCGATACCACCATTAAGCTCCTGGATAACCTTAGCTGGGGATAGGCAGTACTCATCTTCAGAAGTGACCATGTAAGGTGACTATGGTTCTGTGAGAGAAATGACAGCTTCTCAAAGACTCTGGGCTCCTGAGTCTCCAAGCCTTGGCTAAAGGGAATAACTTGGGCCTGGGCAGAGCCATCTCCGGTGTCTTGGTCTCAGTGGGCTCTGGATGTTCAGCACCTGCTACTCCATTCCCCAACCCCAGTCTGCTTCCATGAGAGCCTCCTGGAAGCCCAAGGACAGGCAACTTTAAATTCGGTATTGTAGACCCATATGTTTCTGGCTCCCACACACAAAGTCTTAGCACAAAAATTTGCCATTTGCATACCAACAGTGGCAGCCTGGGACCAATCTGAGGACTACCTTTCCCAATTAGCATCACTGTATCTAGTGGTCATTGGATCAGGCCTCGCCACAACTGGCTGCCATCCAGTGAGAAGGGAAAATTTGCTTCCACAGGTTGGACCAGAAAGGACCAATTGGAAGACATGAGACCACACCACAGGGTGAACCCTAAGACCCAAGAGTCCTCTGGTGGCCGTTGAAGGTGGAAAGGAATGGACAGGGTCCATAGATCCACGCTCACTTCTTCAAGAGGCAACTACCAATCGGTAGACGACCAGAGTTGGATCTACAGGAAAGCCTATTAAATATGAATCCCCAAACACATACTGAGATCCAACGAGTCAGTGTGTTGGGCTGGGCCCAAAAATTTGAATTTAAAACAAGCTCTCCCAAGAACCCCACCACCACCACCACCACCACCACACATACATAGAGGTTTGAGAATCACTGACTAGGTCATAGCAGATTTTAAAAATGTTTCCCACCTGTTCCCGTTACTCTAAGGCAATTGGACAGAAGCCCTCACTCAGTTCCTGAACCCGGGCAAGCCCCACCAGGCCCCCTGGGGCAAAGAAGTCATTAGACCGGAAATGGGAGATTTTCCAATGCAGTTTAAAGCTAGGAAGCTCCGGAGAGCCCCAGCCCCTCCCACGTCAGCATCCTTATGGCCCTGAACGCAGCGGGCGGCGTGAGGCCTGTCGGGAGATGTAGTCCATAGCGCGACTCCGCGCCTGCGTCCTGGGCATTTGCCGGTGAGCTTGGGAGAGCAGTGGGCGCTGAGGCGGTGAGTCCCGGAGCGACCAGAGGGCGTGGCCGTCCCTGGGGCGCGGGCGCGGGTAGCGGGGTTCCCTTCGCTGTCTTGGGGAAGGCAAACCGGTGGATTCCAGTTGTGCCCCGGGCGGCGGGCGCCGGGCGTTGAGATGGGCGGCGGGCCCATATCGTATCAGGGACCCCGCCGCAGCTCCTTGAGACCCGGCCAGGCCTTCCTGGGAGTCCTCCCGGGCTGGGAGTGCCCCTCTGGGCAGTGGGCCCTAGACGCCCGGGAGCGTTTGGGGACCACTCCCGAAACACCAGCGTCCCTTTTTAAACTGGCTTTTAGACTTTTCAGGGATATGTCACTCTTGCCTTTAACCAAGTGCCCTCTTTTCTCACATCGCTGTATTCGTAGGCCCTATGAGGGTGGGTTCACTAACAGGGCGGTTTTGGGGGAAATCATTTAGTCCCACAGTAAAACGAACTTTTAACTGGGAAGGGTCGATGGACGGAAACCCAGAGGGTCACTTCCCTGGTAGACGTGGTGGAAGGTTTTGGGTCAGTTAGGGGAGGGCTGGCCAGCTGTGAGGCTGGATCGGATTAACGGGTGGGTCCACCGCCAAAAAACCACAGTTCCTGGATGCCTTCCAGCAACGGTTAGATGGCTAGGCTCAGGAAAGTAGAAGCTTCCTAGAAAGGAGTCTTGACCAGCCACAAACCTTAATTGAACCTTTTCCTTGTGCCAGGCACGCAGCTATTTGCTTTCCATGCAGTTGGATCCAGGCAGGATATTTTATGAAGTTGATGTTACAATTATGTATATGTTTCAGATGGCCACTGGCTATCAGGGTTACACAGCTAGCTGGTTATCATGCCTAAATTCATCTTCCACAAAGTTCAGATCACCATCATGATAAAGCGTGATATGGGAACAGAGCTAGAGATGTGTGTGAGAGAGAGAGAGAGAGAGAGAGATTCAGCAAATGCAGAGAGAACTCTATAGTACATGGGCAGGTACAAGTCCTGAGACCTGTGTAGTACCACTTATGTAACCTCTTCTGCAATCTCAATAAAAATATTGTGATGGTTTTAGATATTCTAATTACGGGGGAGTATTGAGTCTAACATCATCACTATTTCTCTTTGGCATTTTCACTGTGACCTTGGAGGAGTTATTCAGTTCCACTAGGCATCAAACCTCCATTCCTCATCTTCATTGAGGAAATCACATTAATACCTAGCTCCTGAAGTTGGAAGAGGTTTAACTAAATTCATATATGCAAGAGACTTAGAATGGTGCCTGGTACGTTACATGAATTTGATAAGAGTCCTTCATTATGAATTCAGAGGAGAGTCCTCATGGCTTGTCCTATGCAGTGTGTTTTTCTCATAAGAGAACCACTTGAAATGCTACGGGAGGATGAGATTCTGAGTGATTTTGACTGAGCTATACATATCTCGAGTGGAGAAAAATGAGAGATTGACAATATTCTGTCTTTGCAAAACATGGCTCTCCCTAAATTCACCTCAATTAAATGATATTAATGTATACTGAGAACTAGGTGGATATTCAAAGTTAGTTCAAAGTAATGTTCACAGTCTTCCTATACAGTATTTCCATATATTCAGAAACACAAGATACTTGGAATTACACTGGCAGTGGGGTTAAATATCAGTAGATCTATGGGGACTTATTAAGGGTATTGTTCATAGCATTGGGATTGTGGAATTACAGAACTATCCAGTAGAAATTTGGCAGTGGTATTTAATGAACAACGTGAAATTTAGCTAGTATTACTGAGAAACTGAATTTTGAAGTCAGGTGCTATACGGTGCCAGTGGCTAGCATATTGCAGAATAAACACCATTGTAGACAGTATGTGAGGGAACTTCGAGATTTTGTAAACTATTAAAAGGAATTGGATGTATATGGATTATTTTTCTAGGAAGTGAGTCTAGCTTTTACCAGACTCTCAAAATCATCAGAAAGATTATGAATTGCTCATTTTGGTCTTTGGTTAAAAACATAAGTTAAAGGCAATGAGTGTGCCCTCTTGTAACCATTGCTATTGTTGTTTCTTGTGTCTCCCTTCAGCTGCGGGTGGCTCCCTTCAGGATTATTACAGAGAGAAACAAACTGGAATCTGCGACCTCAGGCACCAGATAAACTCTAAGCTTCTGGAAGGGGCTATGGCTGTGGCCCTGGGCTGTGCAATCCAGGCCTCCTTGAATCAGGGCTCTGTGCTACAAGAGTATGACACTGACTGTGAGGTCTTCCGCCAACGCTTCAGGCAGTTCCAGTACACTGAAGCAGCTGGGCCTCATGAAGCCTTCAACAAACTGTGGGAGCTTTGCTGTCAGTGGCTGAAGCCAAAGATGCGTTCTAAGGAACAAATCCTGGAGCTGCTTGTGCTGGAGCAATTTCTCACCATTCTGCCCACAGAGATCGAGACCTGGGTGAGGGAACACTGCCCAGAGAATAGAGAAAGAGTTGTATCACTGATAGAAGACTTACAGAGAGAACTTGAGATACCAGAACAACAGGTGAGAAAAGGGCTTGGGGTCTTTGTTGTTAGACCAAAGTAGGAACAAAAGCAGCTGGATCCAGACCAGATATTTTAGCTCTGTGTCATTATCTATCCTTAAAATTTCTCCATAGTCCTTTTCATTTTAATCTACTGCGGTTAGCATATAAGTCAGCAGTTCTCTGCCCTATCAGACCTCATGCTTTTCTTTTTTTTTTTTTTTTTTTTTCTGGCCCAGGGGATTGAACTCACAACCTCCCCCCTGCCTAACAGGCACGTAAGCCGCTGAGCCAAACTCCCAGCCCTGTTTTTCTTTTTTTTTTTTCTTTTTTTTTTTTTTTTTTGAGGCAGGGTCGCACTGTGTAGCTCAGGCCAGCCTTGCACTCGCGTTTTAGCCCAGGCCGGCCTCGAACTCACAACGCTCCTCCTACCTCAGCCTCCCGAGTCCTGGGATTAAAGGTGTGCGCCACCACGCCCGGCACCTCATGCTCTTCTTTAACGTATACATTATAATATGTCTTTTCCTATCTGTAAATGAAATTTACAAAGAGAATTAACAGTCCACATATATCGACCAGAATTGTCAATAATTTGCTGTATCTGATCTTGGCTTTTTGTATGTGTGTACCTGGGAGAAGATGATGATTTTTACTTTGTTAAAGTGTTTCTTTTTTGAAAAAAAAAGGAAAGAAAGAAGGAAAATAAATGAGACAATAAATATAGCCCCCAAAACTGAAAATATTTGCTATTTGGCTCTTTACAGAAATAGCTTGTCAAACTTGAGGCAAGTTGAGTCTAGAACAAATATAAAGGGAAAGGAACACAGTCCATTATAAGCCAATAGGCATTTCTGTGTTAAGAATGCCTAGACTTGACTTCAGCAGAAAATTCATAAAGTGGTCAGATACCTATATCTCTGCTTAGAATCACTGTGATGGGGCAGTCAGGATTTGAGACTATGGCTCAAGTACTATGGACAATGTTGGTGTTTGTCATGTGAGTTCTCAAAGTGGCAAACAAATCCTTTATCAATTGGAACAACCAGTAGTGGAGTCTTCCTGGGATTTGCACAGTAATACATTCCTAGCAAACCCAAGTCATGCTGAAGTATGCAAAAATGGTTTGTCTCTGATCAACAGGATGTGGTTCTTGGCAGGTGCTTTTTACCTACACAGACGCTTGGAGGTAAATTCCACAATTGGTAGGACCATGGGACAGCTCTACATTGAGAGTGATGCTCCTATCTCTGATGCACTAGCTGGCAGGGACTGTGGCACTACCCCTTGTTTAGAGCGCCCACCATGCAGAGCCTGTTCGGGAAGGGCAGGCTGAACAGAGGGCAGTGTCTGGAAGGAGGGGGCTCGTGCTTCCACTTGGACATCAGAGACCCTGGGCATGGTGTGGGGTAGGTTTGGCAGGAGCTGGTGGGTTCAGGGCAAATCAGCAGTCTTCCAATCGTTCCTGCCTCCCTAGAGTAGCTTGGCCTAGTGGTTTCCCTTCCTTTTTCTCAGTTGTTTTGTTGCCTATGTATGATTTTATCTTCCAGTGATCTAGGCAATTCCTGCTCATCACAGGAGCTACTAGCCATGGGTGGAACTTGAGCACTTAAAATGTGGCCAGTGCTAACTCACACCTGCGTTGAGTGGGAAATACATACCACATGCAGAAGATTTAGTATTAAGGGAAATAGTAGGTGGAGTATCTCAGTAGTTACTGTATTGATGACATATTGAAATTCTAATGGTTGGGATATCTTGGATCCAATATAACAGCTACTTAGGTTGACCTGTTGTATTTCTTCTCATGTACTGTTTCATGTGGCCACTGAATCATTTATAATTATATGCATAGCTCTCTTTGTACTGCTGGTGGCCAGTGTGTTACTTCTGAGTGAGAAAAAGCTAACCATACATCCAGTGGGTCTGGATAGAAAGCAACAGGTTCTGGCATTTCCCCTAGGTTGACATGCATGACATACTCTTGGAAGAACTGGCACCAGTAGGAACGGTACCCATGCCACCAGATATGCATCTGGAGTCACCTGCCCTCCAGGTAATGGGCCCTGTCCAGGAGGCCCCAGTCACAGAGGCCTGGATCCCACAGGCAGGGCCACAGGAGCTGAACTACGGTGCTGCTGCAGCATGCCAGCCCTTTCTGGACCCTGGTAAGGAGAGAATCTTCTTTTTGCTGTTTTGTTTCTGTGTGAGAGCTCAAGATTGCTGAAGGGCTGGGGCTGGGTTGGAAATGCAGGTTTCCCAGTGGGAATAGACCATTCACATAAAGAAGGATAGGAGTAGGAGAAAGAAGAGAGGAGGAGAAAGAGGAGAAAAAGGGTAAACACAAGGAGAAGAAAAGAAAGAGTAAGGGAAATTTCTTTATTGGAATAGCAGGAAACAGTGCACTTTGGAGAGAATAACATTGGTAACTGGTGAAACCAATGCTCGTGGGGCTTTCCCCAAGAATGCTAAATACCCTGGATGCGACCTCATTTGTCCAGCAAATTTTCATCTATAGGATCTGTGTTATTGCATGTTCCTAGGGCTGCAGTAACTTGTGTGGCTTAAGAGCCTCATTCAAACTTAATACTTCAGCAACATGCTCCCTTCAGATTCTTTAAGAGGTGTCATTATCTTTCATAATGTAGGGTAAATACATATACCATGAAATCCCTACCTAGAACAGTGTGTCACGTGTTACATGTCTGCAGTGGGCTATATGTTCAACAAGTGCTCCAGGTGACTGCTGCCTTCACAAAAGCTTGAGAAGCATGGCCTCAGACAGGACAAGGTGAATTCTAGAAGGAAAACTTCTGGGTAGAGAAAGGCCACTGTACCACATGGCCCAGATTCCCCTCCGTTTCCCTCCCCTGTGTTATGCATACTCCATGACCCAGCTCGTTCTGTGTCTCCATTAAGCCTTTGGCGCACATGTAGCCAAAAGCCCTCTCCCTTTTCTCCCCTAGGTACAGTTTCAACATGTTAGCGCTTTGACTGCATAGTACTGAGAGAGCAGAAGATGACATAAGGGAATTAGATAGAGAACAGTCCAAATTACAGAAGTAGAAAAGTCTGAGGCACCCATGGCTAGCACAGGGCCACATCAAAGTAGAAATATATAATATTGTCATTTATATTCCAGTCTTTACATTACCTTCATTTCATGGTCTGTTAAATTAAAAAAAATATGTTTATGTATATTTACTTTCAGCAAATGATAGAACTTAACTAGTCCTATTAAATTATAAATTTTTCTTCCTGTCCTTTCTGATTCTCCATATTAGTTGTATTTCTTTTGTCAGTGTTGCAGGTACAAAGATCAGACAGCAGCAGTATTACTCGTGATGTTAATATTTTACTCTAAATCACATGGAAATTGATTGTATTTACCAAAAAAATGGATATAATTAATTAAGTAAAAAAAGTACAAATTTAAGGCCAGGATATTATCCTGTTTATATCACTGTTTAAATTGATAAAATATGCTTTGCTTTGCAAAACCATAGAAGACTTCTTGTTCCATCATTTAAAGGTTACTTTACCTTTTACATTTTTTAATGAAAACATCTTGATGTATTACATGAAGTACATCCTATTGGCGAGGAAAAGCACAAGATACTGGCTATGTGGAGAAGAAATTTAAAAGTAATGTAAGAAATCGATAAATTTTATTTCAAAGGTTGGAATTTGTTCCTGTCATCAAAAAACTTAAGTTGTTGGGTAGATACAAAATGTTCATGTCACGTACCAACACGTGTGCACACACATACGTCATTTAATGATGTTTATGTAAATAAACATACATTTCTTGTAAAACAGAAGAACTTCAGTAAAAAATACAAAATGACTCAAGGAGGATACTAGCATAAAAAAAAAACTTGACCAATTTAGGTAATCTTTGTCAATTTTGTTGTTTTCAAAGAAATAACCTTGGTTTCAATGACTTTCTCTATCAGTTTTCTATTTCATTAGATACCAGTGTAATCTTTATTATTTTCCTCTTTCTAGTTGTTTCCAGTTTAATTTACTCTTCTTTTTCTAGTATTTTAAGGTGGAAAATCAGATTATTATTTCGGTTTTTCATCCTTTTTAATATAGGCATCCACAGGGATAAATTTCCTTATAAGCAAAGCTTTTTGTATATTCCTTACATTTTGGTATGCGTGTGTTCATTTTTATATATCTCAAAATATTTCTGATTTCTTTTTTTATTGTTTTGACTGATTAGTTATTAAGGAGCATATTGTTTAATTTCTACTTATTTGTGAAAATTTCAACTTTTTATTTAATTTTGGTGGGAGAATATGCTTTGTAAGTTTGATACTTTTACATTTTGGAATGTTTATTTTATAGTGCAGCATCTCATCTGTTCTGGAAATTTTTGCATGTGTACTTGTGAAGAATGTGTTCTGTTGTTATTAGCTGGAGTGTTCTGTGAATGTCTGTTACGTTTAGTTTGTTTATAGTATTTTCTATATCTTCTGTTGTTAATCTTTTACCCCAATTTTCTATCTATTTTTGCAGGATTTATTGAAGTGTCCTAGTGCAGACTACTGTAGAATTGTCTAGTTCTGCTCCTTCTGTTAGTTTTTGGTTCATGTATTTTTGACTGCATGTAGTTTTTAACTGTTATAGTTTCCTGATAGACTTATTCTTTTTATCATCATAAAATCAATGTCTTTATCTACAGTAACTGTGTGTGTGTGTGAGAGAGAGAGAGAGAGAGAGAGAGAGAGGAACACGGAGAGACAGAGACAGAGACATATATGCTGGAAACTGAACTTAGGGCCTTAACACTGAAGTATGTCCCCAGCCCTTTTTAAATTTCTTATTTAGACAAATGGTCTCACTGAGTTGTTAAGTTGTCCAGACTGGGCTTGAACTTGTGATCCTCCTGTCTTAGCCTACCAGAGTGCTGGGAATACAGGCATGTATAGGCATATGCCACCATACTTGGCTTTATTACCCCCGTTTTCAGATGTAGAAACTGAATGTAGAAAGATTAATGCTGTTGCTCTTCTTTTTCTGTGTTGTTTATTTATTTATTTGCTAGTACTGGGGATTGAATACAGAGCCCTTGCACTGAGCTCTATCCCCAGTCCTTTTCTATTTTGAGGCAGGGTCTTGCTGAGTTGCTGAGTTGCCAAGGCTCTGCCCGAACTTGTGATCCTCTTGCCTTAGTCTCCCAGAATGCTGGAATTACAGGAAGGGGCTACCATACCTGACTTTTTCTAGTTTTAATATCTAGATCGTGTCACTGTTTTGTGGGTGTTATTTACAGGATATGTTTCAATCTGTTTGTAGCTTTGAACCTAAAGTGTATCTTCTATAGTCAGTGTACAGTTGTATCTTTAAAAAAAAATTCCAGTATGAGATTCTCTGCCTTTTCACTGAATTGCTTAATCCATTCACATTTAATCTTTTGTATTTGGTTAGATTTACACCTGCCATTTTACTTTCTATTTCTGTTTCCTGTTCTTTTTGTTCATTTGACCCTTTTTGTTGCTTTCTTCTTCTGCATTAAGTAAATATTTGTAACACTTTACTTAGTGAATTTTCAAAAATTTTAAATTTACCTCCTTAGTTGTTGATCTATGGTTTTCCATGAATATTTGAGCTTATAATCAGCTTCAAAGTTATAGTAACTTAATACCAGTGAGATATAGAAATATTTGTTTGCTATAGCTCTATACCCATGTCTTCCTTTTTGTGATATTGCTATCATACTTAGTATCAAAATATTGTAACATATTATAATATTATATTATTAATATCAAAAATATTGTAACAATTCATTGTTTTTTTTTTGGTTTTTTTTTTTTTTTTGGTATCAGGGATTGAACTCATGACCTTGCACTTACCAGGCAGTTGCTTGAGCTGCTGAGCTAAATCCTCAGCCCTAATTCTTATAGTTATTACCTTGTAGGATTTTAAGACTTTTACATAAGCTGAGAGAAGAAAGGAGATATATATATATATATATATATATATATATATATATAATACTTTTGTTTATGTTTTCTTTTAAAAAGTTTTTTATGTTTTTTGATTTATTTTATTAGTATATGTTTTCAATACATAATTAATACATTCAGCATGTGGAGTTGGTGCATATACATATCATATTGTAGTCCTTATTACTTCCCTTGCCTTTCTCCTCTCTCCCCTCTCCCTTCATCCCTAGATCTCCTTCCCATCTACAAAATGTCTACTCCAACTTTTGTTGTATTAACATTATTTATCATTTCTGATTTTCTTTATTTGCTCCTGTGGATTTGAGTTACCAAAGTAGTTATTTCTTTGGTCCCATGCAACTTTGCTCTTACCCATCTCATCTGTGTTCTTTTTGGCAAGTACATTTCTGTTATAGCACTTGTCTTAAGTTGTTAGGAGAAGAAACATATGTTTTCAGTTAAACTACCCTTCCTAATTACATAATTACCATTATCTTTGCTATTTTTAAAAATGCAGATCATGTTCCATTTAGAATGAGGAACTTCCAAGTCTACTAGCAATTTGTTCTCTCATTTTTGTTTCTAAGGAATATTTCTATCATGTATTCATTTTTGAAAGATAGCTTTGCCGAATATAAGATTCATTTTTCATTTTTCTCTGATCACTTTGATATGTCATCTTGCTCCTCCTAGCCTCCATTCTTTCTATGTGAACTGATTTTTTTTGTATCTTTTTGAGACAGGGTCTCACGATGAGGTTCAGGCTGGCTTTGGGCTCACTTTGTAGCTCAGGCTGGTCTTGAACTTGCAGTGATCCTCCTGCCTCAGCCTCCCAAGTGCTGGGATTACAGGCGTGGGCCACCATGCCCAGCTTCTATGAGTTTTTAACTTCACTGAGCTTCCCTTGTAACTGACCAGTTATTTCTTGCTTCCTGTCGTTCAAGGTTTTATCTTTTTATGTGACTTTTAGAATATGTTTATGGATCCCCTTGATAATATGATATGTTTGTGGATCCCCTTGTATTCATCCTGCTTGGAGTTCATTAAACTTCCTAGGTATTAGATTAATTTTTTTCAATACACCTGGAGAATTTGGGGCCATTATTTTTTCAAATTTTTTTTCTGCTGTCTAGTAGAAATAATTATGATTCAGGGGAAACTGTGCATGCACAAGGATTTGCCCCAGGAGAATTGTCAGATTAACATTTCTTAATAATACTTAGTATTGTTGGGAGTAGACTTCACTAAAATTGTCCAGCCATTGACTAAACAAATAAACAAATAACAATGCAAAATCCTGGGGGGATGACATAGAATTGCTGTAATATATTATCTAAAATGTCTAGTTTCCAGGAAAATTATGAGGCATGCATTGAACAGGAAAGTATGATCCATATTACTGAGGAAAAAAAGCAGGCAATAGAATCTGCTCATGAGTTTTTACTAGATAGATAGAAATTTAACAAAGACTACACAGTTGCCATTGTTAACACATTTCAAGAACTTGACGAAAACATGATTAAAAAAGTAAAAATGTTATAACAGTGTCATGTTGGAGAATATCAATAAACAGAAATTATAAAAACAAATGGAAATTTCAGAGTTGAAAAATCTAATAGCTGTCCATCAGTTTTCCATTAATATAACAAGTACCTGAGATAATCTGTTTAGAAAAATGCAAAGTTTTATTTTGGCTTATAGTTCTGGAGGGGTAGAGTGGCAGGCCCCTTTGAGTTTTGGACTATGGACAGGCAGCACACCAGGGTAAAGAGTACATTGTGGAACAAAGCCATTCATCTCATAGCCATGAATGAAAACGAGAGAAAGAGAAGGGACTGGGGTCCCACAGGGCATCCCCCTAATTAAGAAAACCTCTCATAGGTCCCACATTTTAAAGTTTTTACCACTTCCCAGTAGTGTAAAGCTGGGGACCAAGCCTTTAACACATAGCCCTGTAAGGGACATTGTAGATCCAAACTGTAGCAAACTGCAATGAAAAAAACCGCTAAAGTGGTTCTAATGTGAACCATCAGAAGAGAGAATTAGTGAACTTGATGACAACGAATCTTTGCAAATTATGCTATGCTATCATAACAGAGGCAAAAGTGAAAACTGAATGGGGTCTCAGGGAAAAGCAAGGTGACATTAAGTATACCAACTTGCGTACATTTTAGTAAAAGTTCCTGAAGAGATTCCTCTGCATGTAGCTGTGGGGAAGACGGTATCCAGGACTCCTGGCTGCACCATTTTGTGGTGGAAGTAACTGAAAGTGACACATAAGGAGAGCCATTGAGATTCAAATACCTTGAAGTCACATTGTTCTTAAAGAATTTTAATAGATTTTCTCAAATCTCTCTTCATTTGCTTTGTGTCCTTAGGACTGTCACCAGTTGGCTGAGGATCCTTTTACTCAATTCAGATAGAAATAGCAAACTTGATGTTAGCTCTTCCAGTCTTTGAGTACCAGTGACTCTCACCCTTCAAGGTGATAGCTCAGAGCTCTCAGTACCGGTGCCTCTGAGCTCTTGGCGGCTCCTGCCACCCCTGTCAGCACCTCAGGAGTGAAGGCTCATAACTGCCTTGGCTGCTTTCTCCAGCTCTTCCAACAGCTTCCGTTGCCTCTCTGGTAGTCTCCACAGTTCACTGCAAGTCACCCCTGGTTCCCGCCAGTCTTGGCTCTTCACTGCTCTGACGTTTTCTAGAGCTGTTTATGGCTAATAGCCCCCAGTATTATGAGCACTTTTTGCTACAACCAGCTCATCCCTCTTTACCCAAGATATGAATCATAGATCTCCTCAAGCAAGGCTTTACTGGGATCTGCGTTGCAGGAGGAGGGGTTAGTGCACAGGAGGGAGCCCTCTTAAACTAGCTCAAGAAGTGTAAGGGAGGCTGCTTGTATAGAGAAGAGACAGGCTATACATGTGTAGTTTTCGGCATTTCACAGCCCTACTTTGGAGACTTTTGCAATAGTAACAGAGGGGATGTGGAGGTCATCTGAACGTTACATAGTAGGATCTTCCAGCGTGGTTGTAGGGCAGTGTTATCTGAGATAGGTTCATGCCTGCTTGGACAAGGCAAGTATCTCCCCAAGTGGCTGCGGGGCAGAGTTTCTGCTTCGCTAACAGATCTGCCAGACTTCATGGGAAGTAGCTGCTTGATTGACAGCCCTTGTGTTTCCTAGAAATGGTGGGGCTAAAGTCATCACTGCCACTTCTTTCAGGGGATCTCCAGGAGGTGTGACCATGTTGACCAAGGCCCACTGGGGTGTGGGGATTCCAGAGATATCGGCAGTGGGCCCAGTCCCTCCCAGATCTTTGTCCTGTCAGGTGCCATTTTCTACTGCTCCTCAGAGAGTCAGTAGCAGCAGTACAGAGTCAGAGAGACAGTGTAGCTGTCAGAGGAGCCTTGCTTCTGTCAGCATGTCCTAGAGGGCAGATGCCGAAGCAGCTGCAGAGGTGGCAGAGACGGTTAGGGTCAGTGGCACCAGGCCACTCTTGGGGAGGAGAGCCAGAGCAGGAGGGTGGGGTGTGATAGTTGTCAGTCAGATCACACTGTTCCCCCAGCAGTTGAAAGCGGGAGGGTTAGTCCTTATTTTCTTATCTCAAGATCATTTGGACTGAGTTTATGTGCTCCATTTTTTACTTTTAAAAGTCGTCACCAGTTTCACTGAGAGATGGGTCTGCTGAAATCATTATAGTGTCACTCCAGGAGTTCATCTACAAGTTCCCTCTACATTTTAGATTATAAGTCAGTGTTTTACACTTAAGCCTTTGCTGTTCACCTCTAAGTTTCAGTTTGTTCCCTCTTTTACTGAACAACAGTTTTACTTTGCTCTGCGACCCTCACTTTTATTTGACTTATTCGATTACCCTCTAGTCTCATCCAAACAAAAACAAAACAGGAAATTTAAACAGCATTTGTTTAAAATCCATCTTTGTGTTTGCTAATCTTAAAAAGGAAATATATGGTCTTTATTCTGTAAAACAAATAAAATAAGATATTTTAGTCCACTTCTTTTTTTTTTTTTTTTTTTTTTTGTGACACCGGGGATTGAGTTCGCAACTTCGCACCTGCCAGACAGGTGCTTAAGCCATTGAACCAAACTCCTGGCCCTAGTTTTTTGAGGCAGGGTTGCACTATGTAGCTCAGGCCGGCTTTGCACTTGCCTTATAGCTCAAGCTGACCTTGAACTCACAACACTTCTCCTACCTCAGTCTCCCAAGTGCTGGGATTAAAGGGGTGCACCACCATGCCTGGCTTTTTAGTCTACTTCTTATGTCTTGATATAATGTTCAGAAGTTTAAATTTTCCTTTGAATTAACATTAGCTAAACTAATTTGCTCATGCTATCTTAATAATACTAATATATAAAAATTGCCCCACATTTAAATCTCAGATTGGTCATTTCCAACCCACATTTCATTGCAAAGCAGTACAGTTGACCAGAGATGAGGAAGGTGAAGACGCAGCATGGAAAACAGGATGCCAGCCACAGCGGATGTCAGTGAGGATGGAGTCGGAGCAATGGCGAGACAGGGAGAGCAAGGGGTAGAAACTCTACCTGCGTGTCATGTCCTTAGATGGATAGTTAGAAGCACAGTTTGATCATTAATTAGTTTAATTTTAAGAAAATCCACTTCTGAACATTAACTGAAATAAGGACTACTTTTCCTGGCTATCAGCCCAGTTCAATTTCCATTTTAATTTGACAGTCTTAACTGAACTTATTCCAGTGAACAGTTTGCCACCTCCTACTTTGACCTTTCTATCTTTACTCAGCATTCAACAGTATTTCCAGTTTTAGTATGCCAAGATTTTAATGAAGATGTACGTTATATTTTGGGTCTAAGCTAAGTAGATTATCAGAATAGGTGTGTAAGTAATTCAGCGAATTGATTTCAGCACATAATTGATTCTCTCACCATCAGTAGATTAGAGTGTAGCCTTGAAGTGAGAACAAAAAGATATTTTCTTCATTTTTGTTTTCTTCTTATCTTTAAAAAAAACTTAAGTGACTCCATATGAAATCATAATAACTGAGGAGGAAGTGTGTATTAAGGGACTCCATGTCCAAGAAATCAGCTTAAATTCTGGAAAAACCTTTGGTGAACTAAACTATTATGCTTCTTCTCTTTCCTGTAACCAGGATATCCATTGCCAAAGCTTGACGTGAACTTCCCACTGGAGCATCGAGAAGAGCCATGGGTGAAGGACTTACAGGATTCCAAAGAAATGAAACAATTACTTGATTCCAAGATAGGTAAGTCATTGTTCATTGACATGCTAGGGAAGAAAGAACAGATAAATTCAACCCTTAGTCCAGATGAAGAGCTTGGTATTCCATTTAGGAGTTTTTGTATTCTTACTAATGGTTTAATATAACCCTTGGTTTTCCTTCATTTATTTTTCTCTTAGAATACAATTAACATCTTCCATTTTTCTTTCTTTTCTCAGGTTTTGAGATGGGGATAGGAAATGAAGAAGATGCTTCAAAACAGAAAAAACTGGAGAATATATATCCATTTATTGTAACTTTAGAGGGGAATTCTCTCCATGATCCCATTATGCAAAAAGACTATGTTCCATTAGAAAATCAGTGGGAGCCGCCCCCCGAGGATTTACAGACCGATTTAACAAAACTTGTGGACAATCAAAACCCCACTCTAGGAGAGACACCTGAGAGCACCAACTTGGAAGAACCACTCAACCCTAGGCCCCAGAAGAAAAAGAATCCAGGAGAGAAACCTCACCGATGTCCTCAGTGTGGAAAATGTTTTGCTCGGAAGTCACAACTTACTGGGCACCAGAGAATTCATTCAGGAGAGGAACCTCACAAATGCCCTGAATGTGGAAAAAGATTCCTTCGTAGTTCAGACCTTTACAGACACCAACGACTTCACACAGGAGAGAGACCCTATGAATGTACTGTGTGTAAAAAGCGATTCACACGGCGGTCACACCTTATCGGGCACCAGAGAACTCATTCCGAAGAAGAAACATACAAATGCCTTGAATGTGGGAAAAGTTTTTGTCATGGATCAAGTCTTAAACGACATCTGAAAACTCACACAGGTGAAAAACCTCATAGATGTCACAATTGTGGGAAAAGTTTTAGTAGACTGACCGCGCTTACCTTGCACCAGAGAACACATACTGAAGAGAGACCTTTTAAATGTAATTACTGTGGGAAAAGCTTTAGGCAGAGACCAAGCCTTGTTATTCATTTAAGAATCCATACAGGGGAAAAGCCATACAAGTGTAGTCATTGTTCTAAAAGCTTCAGACAGAGAGCAGGCCTTATTATGCACCAAGTCACTCATTTTAGAGGACTTCTTTAGGAATTGTCGAGGGAAACAGGTCCTACAGAAACTAACACTAACTCAAAAACATTGTAACCTGTAGTAACCTGTTTGTTTGGAAGGACATTTTTGTTTGAACTCAAGAGAACAGCTTCTTGGGGTGGGGCGGGGGCTGGAGGGCTGGTTTTTATTAGCATTTTTATTTTGAGAATTTAAAACTGCAGACAGCATAAGAATTCCAAGTGTTGATATATTTCAACCTTTCTTTACAAAAGGTAGGGGGACTATTTTTAAAATCCATCTTCTGGAATAGCCACCTACAGTAGCAGCTTTCCTAACTTGATTTATCCTGTCTCCACAACTCTTTTTATGAAAATGGAGAATTTTGTGTTCTAAGCATAAAAATGATGAAAGTCCCTTTAGGGCTAGGACCAGTGTAATGGATAACCATGCCTATCTGCCGTATCTATTGTAGCAGTACCTTACATACTCTGCTGTGTAATTAAATGTGAACTAAAAACTTTAGATGTGCCAAGGTGACAAGAAGAGAGACAGTGAATTTTGTCAAACAATAAAGTTAGGAACACAAGGATGGAGGGGGTATCATTTGTCTGGTGAGAACTGGGCTATTTCCATTAAAATGTTGATGTTTAAGAAAATTAATATTTTAACCTTTCCTTCTGAATTTTGCCAAGTTTGCTGGTCTGCTTAGTTGGAAATCTGTGGCGATGGTGCTTAGAGGGGAGTAGTCATTTGATAATTAAGCTCTAGGTCTGGGATGGTCCACTTGAAGCCAGGTGTGATGTTGCACACATGTAATCCCAGCACTCTGGGAGGCTGAAGCAGGAGGATAGCATGTTCAAGTCCAGCCTGAGCAAATTGATGACTTACAAGAATTTGACTCAAAATGAAAAATCCAGTAAAGGATTGGGGAAGGACCTGGGTTTGATCCCCATTATCACAAAAAGTAAAGAACCCACTTGACTGTTGAAATTGTACAAGTAGGATGCAATTTAACTGAGATCGACTGAAGAACCAGTATCCATGACTTTTCTCTCTCTTTTGGTATTCACTCATATGTCTTTTATACATTCTTTAATTCATTATCTTGCTAAGAATGTGTCATAGAACACTTATTTCTGCAAGATATTCTGCAAGTAAGTTTCTGAATTGCTTCCTGCCATTTCCCCTTCCTAGATTCATAGTGCACACCAGCTTATGAGACTCTGGGAGAGGTCTGCTAGTATAGGAGGAGAAAGCACCTCTTTTGGCTCAATGTTTTCCAAACTTACTTGGACCCAGTACACCTTTTTTCATGTTTATTCAATAATAGCTGGCAGAACTGTTATTCTGCAAATCTCCCTTAGAACACACTGCCTTAAACAAATACTTTTGTAACTATCAATGTTGTTCTGTTGCTCCCAAGCTAGTTATCTCCAGTTGTTTTAAAGGTATTATAAAAATTCTTTAAAGATACGCATCTTTTGTATAATACACACATATATCATTTCAAGGAGGTGAGGATTGCTAATTTATATCATTTATAAATTGTTCAGTGATTCTCGACCTCTTAATTTTCCTTATAAGTACACACACACACAGGTACATACACATATACCATTTTAAGGAGGTGAGGATCACAAATTCAGGCAAATTAAAAGTTGCCAGTGATTATCACCCTTTTTGAATTTTACTTATAATTACATATGCACTCACAGTTGTTACTCATATAAACATTCTCATATAATCCTGGTAACAACTCGAATTCCCACATGAGGGAAGAAGTCTCATTATCAGTTAGTATGTGAAAATATTTATTGAGCCTAGTTACTTGTTATGAGATACAAGAAATAGGACATTCAAGTGTTATTCTTTTATGAAGCTATCCAGTCATCCTTAACTAGGACTAGGGAAGTGTATCTCTACTATTGCATTGAATTGCTTGCAACTGATATCTAGGCATTTGGGAGTATCTACTACGTGCCTAACTAGTTCTATTCTAGGCTTAACAGACGCTAGTAAAGAAATACAGTTCATGGGTCAGGCTCATAAAAGAGTTTGTAATATATCTAGTTATAAACAAGAGTTGGGGAACACATAGAGAACAATGCAAGAGAGTTTGTAATTAAGTGCCAAATCATATCAAGTGCCAGAGCCAGGATGTGTCTTTAACTCTTGACATCCAGGTCCCTGTATGATGCTGCTATACATTTGGGGTTAAACGTGAGATCCCAGTAGCAATAA
Organism: Dasyprocta punctata; assembly: GCA_004363535.1. Classification (NCBI taxonomy): domain Eukaryota; kingdom Metazoa; phylum Chordata; class Mammalia; order Rodentia; family Dasyproctidae; genus Dasyprocta; species Dasyprocta punctata. The sequence goes on along the minus strand of RJWM01016139.1, from coordinate 4,823 downwards.
ACATGTAACATGAGAGGAGTCTGAATGTAGAGATGAAACATACCGAATGTAATGGCTTCTCTTTTCTCTTGTGGAATTGCATTCAAACCAGAATAGTGCCTTAGAATGGATGTGCCCAACTGCTCTGTATTTATACAATATTTTAATAAAATGGAAATGTACATGCTAGTCCTGGTTCTCTTGCATTAAGTAACTGTTTGAACAGTTTAAGAGATGCTTCCCTGAACAGTGGCAACAAACATCACATTTAACTTCTGTCCCCATTCCAAGTTGGAATCACTTTTCTGTCTGCAACTATAGTACACTGATTACATTGTTTTTAGCATTTAATACTGACAATTTTAGCTCGTAAAGTTAGCTACAATCATCGTAGTAGCTGCAACCCCCCTCTCTATGTTATGAACAAACATGATGAGATTCTTGTAAGACAGAAGGTCTCATATTCATCTCTTTGTTACAGTGCCCTGTATATAATAAGCATTAATAAATATCTGTGGCATTGAATGAAGAAAAGTGAAATATTTCTTGGAAACAGATAACATAGTCGTAATATTGCATGGATATACCTAAGACATAAACAGTACCAACCTCCTATTGTATTATGAAGGGCAGAAACAGTACACACTTCATAAGTACTAGAAAGATGAAATGAAATATATGTTTTCAGGCACAGCACAGTATAGGCTTTCAATAAATACCAAGCATATTGTATTGTCATTCTTTTTAACGCTAAAGGCATTTAAAGCTAATGATTTTCTTCTAAGTATGGTTTCGGTAATGCTTCATAATATTTATCTATAATGTTCTTATTGATAATTTCAAAATTGTTATTTTAGTTTTCATTACAGTTCCTCTTCAACTTAGGAGCCATACAATGTTGCCATTTTTCTTTTAATTTTTGGTTTCTGTTGTGATTAGAAAATAAGTTTTATTCTATTTCTACTTTTAAAGCTCATGTAAGCTTGTTAAAAAAGACATTCGTTAAAATTTTGTAGGTTTCCTAGAGACTAAAAAATAAGGGTTCCATTCGTGGACATGAATTTTGAATGTATCTTTGGCCTGTCAGTTACTTTAATGTCTTTAGGATGATTCTTGTGGAGGGGCAGTGACAGAGAGACTAGGTTGCTGCCCATTCTGCATCCTTGCACTTATGTACTCTCCCCTTCCTTGACAAGAGGTCTTTTTCTTTTTTTCTTGGTATCTTCTATGAATGTTACATAAAAAAATTGTTAATAGCTGTTAGTATTGACGCTACCAGTAAACACAGGAAACTAACAGAGGTAGGAGAGGCCTTGCCTGTCCAACCAGGCTGAGAACGCTCCTGCTGAGCCTTTCCTTCCTCCTCCTGAGGCCAGAGAGAACCCCTAGCAGCCCCTTTAAGGTTTTTCCCACCCTGGTCCTCTTGAGGCAGCTGTTCTATAGTGTTTTAGGGGAATAGGGAAAACACATGGGACTCTATCTCAAGTAGCTCACCACTAAGTGGTGGAAAAAGAGTCATTGCCTTTTGTCCCCTTGCACCTGAGGTCTCCCTGGCATTCTGAAGGGGACCAGATGGGCACCTCCTGGTGACCACAGGAGCCTTATTCCTGCAAGCCCCTCAGTTCTAGCGTCCAGAATACAATATCCTCACAAATGACCAGAGCTCACGCTTAAGCCTAGGCCCAGCAACAGCTTCTTTTCTAGCACACATGCAATGGGATGGAATGAACATTTATTTCAGTCTCTTCCAGGCATCAGTAATCAGACTTTTCAGCCCCCAATTCTGGAACTTTATGTACTGCAATCTGGGGAGAGGGGAGAAAGGAAGCTTGTGATGTATAAGTCATGTAGTGATGGGAGCATAGGATAGCTTCTATCAAGTGTTTTCCAGCTTCCACTGTCAGAGATCTACAAAGACCCAAGTTCGTATTTTCTAAGGCACTTAACACATAAAAACATTATAAAACATCTCATATTTTTAAAATATTTATGTTTAATAATGTCTTTATCTCCTAGTGCAAAACTGTGAATGTAAATTACTGAAGATGATTTCAAAAATCTAAAATTGAGGCAGTTTCTGAAAATCAGGCCATATCTGTTGGCCCTGGAAGAGGCCTGCTTAGCCCTACTTTCAAATATACAGTATTTGACAGTATTTCTTCAGTCATCTCTTCCCAACTAGGCTCCCTTCTCTGAAATGGGACAGTAGCTAGCAAGCAGCAAAGAAAAGGAAGCCTTTTTCTTCTTTTGAAAGAATGGAGGGAAATGCTCAGGCTGCCTTATCTCTGCAGGCAGTACTCTCCCTCCTGGGAAAGGTGGTGTCCCTCTTCCTAAGAGGGAACCTGCTTGGTGCTTCCCTCACCCCACACATGCACACCAAGGGAAGTGGGAAGAGGGAAGGAAATCTGTAATTCATTTCTCAATTCCTTTACTTTTAAGCAAAGGAATGTTATAATTAACACCGAGAAGTTCTGTGTTTACCAAACTAATGACCTTGGCACAATATCCGTGTCTTGATTTCTCCACCTGTTATAGCAATTTTATATGGTGCCTGCAAATTATTTGCTCATCTTTCCATCAAGAGGCAAGCTCTGTATCCCCTGTCATGAATCTGGGTAGACCTAAGACTGCTACAAAACGAATACAGAAGATGTGATGCTATCTTAGTTCTGAGGTGAGGTCGTAAAAGACTTCACAGCTCCCATCTTTTTCACCAGGAGCCCTTACTCGGGGATCCCTGTAAGGAGTCTCTTTTGAGTCAGGCGTGGTGGTACACACCTGTAATCCCAGTACTTGGGAGGCTGAGACAGTAGAATCACTGCAAGTTTGAGGCCAGCCTGGGCTACATAGTAAGTTCAAGGACAGCCTAAATTACAGTGAGACTGTGTCTCAGAAAAACAAACAAACAAACAAATAAATAAATAATTTTTAAAAAGTCTTGGAGAGGCCAGATGTAGGCTCTCTGGTGGCTGCACAGGAATAAAATTTCATTATACTCTGGAAATTAGGTTGATACTAACCCAAACTAAATTGCTATAAATTAAAGTGTTAATTGTAATCTTTGGGCCCACTAAGAAACTGACCAAAAGATGTAAATAACAAAGAAATTAAAATCATATACTAGAGTAAAATCTCTTTTCAATAAAAGAAGGCAGTAATGGGACCACAGATAAGCATAAAAGATAGAAAACACAAAAACAAACAAAATTGTACATGTATATACCATCTGATAAGCAATTACATTAAAATAAAGTGGACTAAAGCTCTAATGAAAATGTAAAGATTGACTGAAAGAATTTTTTGAAAAAACATGATTCAAATATAGGCTGCCTACAAGAGACATACCTAGACTCAAAGACAAAATAACTCAGAAAAAGGATGGAGAAAGAAATTGAAATATCATATTGCACACTATAAAATTACAATTAGTTGTCGATGAAAAATAAAAGCCAGGTATGATGCTGTATACCTGTTATCCTGGCTATTTAGGTGAGTGAAGCAGGAGAACTGCACATTCGAGGCCAGCCTGGGAAATTTAGCAAGACACTGAAAAAACAAAGAAGGGACTGGGGATATAGCTCAGTGGTAAAGCATCCTTGGATTCAATCTCTAGTACCACAAACATACATAAATAAAAAATTTCACACGGATATTCAAACAATACCCAAAAGAGATTTAGAGTTCCTATGCATAATGGACTTAGAAATTGTTACTAAAGTCAAAGAAAGACCTTAAGTAATGGTAAAAGAATCAATCTAGCAAGAGATAACAACAGTTAAAAATACTGGCAACTAACAATATAGTCTAAACTACGGGAAGCAAAATTCACAGAATTGAAGTAAGAAACAGAAAGCAGTAATAGTTGGAGAATTCAACATCCCTCTTTCAATTATGAGTAGAACAACTAGGCAAAAGATCAACTAGTAAATAGAAAACTCAAACAGCACACCACCCAGCAACAGCAAGAAAGCACATTCCTCCCAAGTACACATGAAATATTTTCCAGAATACATCATATGCTAAACCATAAAACAAGCCTCAATAAATTTAAAGAAATGAAATCATATGACCTATGTTCTCTAACTACAGTGGAATGAAATGAGAAGCCAGTAAGAGAAAGAAATTTGGAAAAAATCACAATTTCGCAGAAATTCAACAATATAATACCAAATAACTATTGCCTCAAAGGACATATCACAAAAAATAGAAAATACTCAGATGAAAATAAGCAACAAACATATTAAAATATATGAGACAGAAATAAAACAGTTTGCTTGATTTCTTTTTCTTTCTTTCTTTCCTTCTTTCTTTCTTTTTTCTTTTTTCTTTCTTGCTTTGAATTTCAGAGGAAGCTGACATTGTCATAGAAACTCAAATACTACTTGTGATATCTTTTCCCAGGGCCCAGCCACATGCAGACCAAAGATGTTGGCTCAAGCCAGCAGCTGCAGTTTTGTTAACCCAGCAAAACACTTTCCAAGAAAAAAAAAAAAAACTGACTAGTTCCCATCCCTGCTCTGTGTCCTCCTGCCTTCTGTTGTTTTAGAATTCTAAGCAGTGCAGTCTCCTCACAGCCCATCAGATACAGGTTCTGTTGTTTGCCTCACCCACAGAAGGCATGTGGGTTTTTTGGTCATTCTTCCTAGACGTTTGTCAATTTTACTGATTTTTTTCATTCACTGTCTGTTTCTCCAGTGTCTATTTCATATACTTGCACTGTGGTTTTTATTCTCTCCATCTTCTTCTTAATTTAAAAAAAATTTTTTTGGCTTTGGGTTTATTTTTTTTTTTTTTTTTTTTTGTAGTTTTTTAGCATAGAAAGTTAGGCAATTGCTTTGAGGCCT
>RJWM01016138.1:0-48694 GCA_004363535.1 Dasyprocta punctata | reverse complement strand
CCTTGCTCTCCTTACCTTATATTCATAGTTCTTTCATTTTTTTCTTTTACAGGTATGTGTTCATTCCTCTATTTAATTTGAGCTTCTTAGCTCCCTCCTTTGTTTTTGTCTCTATTTTGTATAAAATATTACAGTACAAAGGCTTGTGAATTTATTGTAATAGTATATCTTTTCATACTGTATATGAAATGTATGTACTGTTAACATTATTAGAAATAAAATTATAAAACAGCATTATAGATCAGAAATTTCTCTTAGAAACTGTGTTTGTGTCACTCTATAAAGTTTAGTAGATATGCAAGTATTCTATTTAGTAAAAAAAATTGTTCCAAATCTAAATGATCATAGCTACTTCTCATGCCCTCTTAACTGGCAAAAGTAAATTTTCTAATTATATAAATGATGTTCTATATTTCACATGAGATAAATAGTGAATGAAAAGGTGAAAATTCTACCTGTCAAACTGATATTCTGGATGTTTGCGCTCATGAGATTATACTGAAGTATCCAAAAACAGTAAGCAAAAATTAAACACTGTTTCTTTGATAGAGTGATATTTTTAACTACAGTTTGCTTTACCTTCTATGTCAATTAATTGTGCTTTTTATTTAATAGCAGACTTCACCGGTGACCTAATGTTAGCTAGTGACACAAGAAAAAAAGTGTGAAAAAAACCACATTTTTATTTACATTTCAAGTACACAGAGCTATAGCAAACTATGTTGTTGAAAGATGAATATCCATTATATCAAGTTATAATTAAATTACTTGAGGTTACCTTGCTTGAGTAAATTTCATGCTTAAATAAGGGTAATTTATTTAAAATATTGACATGGTGTTTTAAATTCTTAAATATGATGCTAACGGTTCTCGTTGTTACTCCTTTTGATATTTGTTGCAGTTAGTAAAATGGGTATTGTTTTATTTTCCAAACTCATGTGAAATCATTAATATCAAAATTTAAGCTTAACTAATATTGAGAAAAAAGGACAACTTGCTGTTTTCATTACAGTACTTAACATTCTTGCTTTACTTCTGACGTATGTACTCACAGCCATATGTACAGAAGCAGAATTGGGAAGAGATATTGACAGTATGTTTAGATAACTTTAGGGTTTCCTGTTATGTTTTCTGTGTTTCCATTTGTAGCGTGTTTTAAAAATGATTATGGGTTGTGGGCTAGATTTCTTACTGCGTAAATTACCATTTGAAGAAGTAACAATCTTGTTTGTTTGCTTGTGATTTCAGGGTTGTAATGAAAAAGGAAATTAAATACTAGCCATGTGTGTTTTTTTCAGACCTTTATAAAGGATTTTGTTGGTATTTATCTTACCTTTAGAGTTATTCTATTCAGGATCTAAAAATTATATTCTTATTAGCAAAACATGTAGTAACTGGAGGCTGTTGATATATTTTAATTTTTTTTACAGTTAGGAATAATTTTAAGGTTACACTTTAAGGAACCACATAGAGAGACCCAATGTTTCCTTACAGAATTGAATTCCCATCCGAAAATAAAAATATTTGTTCTTTTCAGAAGAATGTTCCTTCGCTTTCATCAACTTTCTCAATGCCTTATTTTTACCATAGATATGTTGCTTGTTTTACTGCATGAATGTTAGGATTTTATACTGCATTGAAATATGCTTTTATCATTGGATCCTCAAAAAGAAAGCCAAAACAGATGATATTCTTTACAGTTCCAGCATTACTGTAAATTCCAAGTCCAATGTCTTCACCAAATGTCAAAGAAAGCTCTTGGCAGTAGGCCCTTGTAAAAATAAAAATGTAAACTAAGTGCTTTCCACATACAATGACATAGAGTAAACATTCTCACTTCCAAAGTGAAAAGCAGGGAACAGAAAGCAACCAAACCAAAGCAAAAACAAAATCCTACAAGGCAAACATCATATCCATTAGCTCCATTCGCTGCACTTGCGATGGATTGTGGATGAGCAAAGGGCTTGAGCCAACCCAACCCTGCAACACTGCTGACTACAGGCCACATGATCTCTTTCTAGGCTGACTGCTCAGTTCCTGTGGCTTTTCTCAGCAGATGTTTCACTTACCTGTCATCTCTAATTTCCAGGACTTCTCACTGTAGCTTTGGCTCTTCATAAAATGTCCTCTCATGTACTTTTAGAACAGGCTGAGACCTGTCACATATTTTTCATTGGCCTCCCCAGCCTTATTCTGGGTTAAGTCTCTGTGATTTCATAAATTTTGCATTCTGGGTGCTTGAAAATCCAGCGTCATGTGGATGGTGCCAATGTCAGTCACCACCTTGAGCAGTAGCTGGCTCCATTTGTCATAAACTTCTGCCAAGAGAACAAAATGGTGTCCAGAATATGTTTTGTATGTCTTAATTTACTTGAAACTCTAGAAATGCAAAATTATTCTATAATGATACAATAAAGTTATTTGTTGCACAGGGTTTGCTAGGGTTTGCTATGAGTGAAAAAGAGGTATTAATTTCCCAGGAGCCTAAGTGAACTTTCTTGACAGATAGATATATTTTTATACTGGTTGGGCTGATACTTAAATATGTGTCTACATTTGGCAAATGGATTGATATACTCATCTAAAATGTAGTTTTGCTGAATCATTTCACAAAAGTGATTTTTAAAAATATAGCTGTGATTATATGAATATTGGCTAAGTACCCTGTATTTAGACATTTTTTTTCATTATTTTTACCCAGAATGAAATTTTATGAAATGATGTGTTTCTTTCAGGTTACAATGATATATTAAGATTCTTCTAAGTTTATTCAAGTTAACATTTGTGTCACTGCCATACCAACTATATTACAGCAGCCTAATATATTCTCTGATACTTAAAAGATCAATTTAAATAATTAAAAGAGATCCCATAGCTTGTTTGATTTCACTATGCATGTGACAGCACACAATGTGAGAGACTACACATAACCGCTGAATGACATTCTATAGGTAAAAGCAATGTGTGTGGTTCTATAAACAAATGTAAAATCAACTAAGTTGAATTTTACTGCAATCTTCCTTCCTTCAGCCCTGATGTGAGCTCATGGCTGCTCTGTTTGGCGAGTGTAGGGTATGTGGTAGGAAACAAATGTGAATCTCACCATTAAATAAAATTTTTCCACATCTCTTAAAAATCTCTACTTGATTGCTCCAATTTATTTCTCTAAAAATATAAAACCTAAAATTATTTTAGGGGTGAGAATGTTGGAGATTTTGAATGTAAATGTGTATCGATATTTCAAGACAATTTTATTTTTAATAAATGATTTTGCATTGCATGAAATGAACATTTTTAATGTCAAATCTATCTCATTTTATTATATGTTTATTATATAAAATATGTAGCAAAGGTGGCAAAGATTTCGCTTTTATTTTTTCTTTTGATACCTGAAAAATGGTGCAATCTTGTAGGCTAGATGTTTAAGAGTACAGGAAGGCTTTAAGATGAAAGTTGAGGATCATTCTACTTGTCCAGGTGATATCTTTATTTTACAAGAAGTTGTGGTCTACACTCTCTCAAGTTCCACAACTATTTACTGCAAATTTGGAAATTTTTATTTTTTGTTGCTGTTTGTGCTCTATTCTCAATAAACACTTGAAATCAGAATCATTACTGCATAAAATCCCCACAGATTCTGATGAGCAATTTGGGGATGAAGTTTAAATATATTTTTCTCAGAATGAATGGAAAAAATGTGATACAAATTTTGGTTTGGAATCCAGATTTAAAATGAGATTGTGCTATGTAAAATTATCCAAGATGGTTCTTTAAATAGCTGTTGAAGTCTGTAATTTATGTTCAACTCTATTTTCAGTCTTTATGAAAACATTGGATATTCACGATTTTGACATTGTTTCACTTAATTAACATACTCAGTGATTTAAGAGTTACTGTTAAATCAGAAAAATGATTCTCCTGTATTATCAAATCATATTCAATTTTCTGAGTTCCAGTACTTCAACTTGCTAATGAAAAAATATAACCTTTTAAAAGGAGAATGAAATTCAAAATACAGTATATAAGTCTCTTTCCATTTTCACGAAAATGAAGGTGAAATAATATTAGCAAAAAGCAGAAACCATATTGAACCGATAGTGAAAAAATTTGGAAATATAACCTCTGACTGAAAATGAAGAAATTCTGATGAGAAATATAAACATATTTGAACTCTTTTGCTTGTACAAAAAAAAATCTCAAGTTGGCTCATATATAAAGTTGAAAGCAGGGTATATTAGGTTTCAGATAAGAGGAATTAAACATGCAAACACATGTAAGAACACAAGTATAAGTTAATGATCACATTGTTCTATCTACTGCTTCTCTCTCTCTCTATTTTTTCCTTAGTCTCTCATCTTGTGTTGGTTCATTGTGAAAAAACAGCCCAGTGTTCAGTTATACTGTGTAGTACCATTTATTGCTTCATCTCGTAATTTAAAAGTTCACCTAAATTTATTTTAACTAATATATGAAACTTAAACTTTTTCATATTAATGGGATATATTCATGCTTTTATATATTTTTTATCTATTGTACAATGTTCAAATCAGGTTAGATGTACTGGTCTCAAAATTCATCATTTCTCCATTGTGCAAATATTTAAATTCTGTCTTCTAGTTTTCAGAAAGCTGCTAACATCTCTGAGTGAAACAGTAGAAAGAGCAGAGTTTAAGTGTGTGAAAAAGAAAGAAAACAAAGTGTAAAACAGAAAAGGGAGAGGGCACAAAGAGGAAGTCAAGAAGGGTTGCTTATATCTGGCCAGAATTTACTTTTGGTGATGAGTACTCATAGTTTACCAGTGAGATTGTAAGAATTCACTCATTAAAATATCCTCTCACAGAAACTGCAAATGATATATATAACCAAATTTCTTACCTTTTTTAATTAATTAAGTTTATTGGTACATTGTAGGAACACAAAATTATCACATTCATTATAGGGAATATGTACCTGCACACAATATAAATTGATTCTTTTTTTCTCCCACTTCCCTACTGCCCCTTCTTTCAATAACCAGAAATTTGAATATTACTTTTTGAGTACTTAACTCTTTCATTTGTTTCCGATTTTACATTTATTTAGATCTTTATCTGTCTTGTGTAGGGTTTTGATATTGATTTATTGCAAGTGTTCTAATCTTCCATTTTTTTTTCATTTTTTTCTTTTTTTTTATTTATTTTTTTTTGTACCGGGGATCGAACTCACAGCCTCACACCTGCCAGGGAGGTGCTCATGCCACTGAGTTAAATCCCCAGCCCTTTATTTTTTTATTTATATATTTTTTATTTTTGGCGGTACCAGGGATTGAACTCACAACCTCGCACCTGTCAGACAGGCGCTTAAGTCACTGAGCCAAACTCCCGGCCCAGTTTTTTGTTTTTATATTTTGGAAACATACACACCAGAGACTTCAAACACACAAAAATTAATATTATTGTGATATTTTGAATGGATTTGATCCTCAGTAGTACAAAAATTTTTATTTTATCTCGGCATTTCAAAATTTTTTTCACCTAATAAAGAACAAACAACTGTACTAATTCTTTTAACAACATTAGGCTTGTTGAAATGTGTGAATTAAACCAGACATAGTGGTGTGTGCCTTTAAACCTAGCACTTGGGAGGCTGAGGCAGGAGGATCGTTCTGAGTTTGAGACCAGCCTGGATTACAAAGTGAGTTCAAGGCCAGCCTGAACTGCATAGTGAGACCCTATCTCAAAAAATAGGGCCAAGGATTTAGTTCAGTGACCTAAGGGCCTGCCTGGCAAACGTGAGGTTGTGAATTCAATGCCCGGTACCAAAAAACAAAAAAGAAATGTGTGAATTAGACCTATACTTTGCCTTCAAAGAACATGTGATGGTGAGCAAAGAAGGATGTGTAAAAATAAAACCAGAAATGCAAAGTGAATCTATTAAGTATACCAGGGTAAATCTGGGAGAGAATCCAGAAGCAGTGATGATTTTACCCTACTTTAGAGAGGGAACATTTTTAGTAGCTAACCTTTTATGTAGAAGAAAAAGAAAAGTATTATTAATTTTAAAATGTTTGTTTAATTAATTTAGAACAATGCCTGTGGAAGGTGTATTAAGGTAGCTTTATGGCAGTTTCAAACTTTGTTCAGTTATGTTACCCATCTCTTTTGCTTGCCTTCGCGTTGTTAGGTGTTGCCATATTCTGCCATTGAAAGCTTACTTAATTGGGAAGCTGAGACAGGAAGATTGCAAGTTTGAGTTCAGCCTATGAGTTTAAGGAAACACCAAGAGAAACTAAGCTTTTGCTGTCTCTGAAATTTTCTCTGTGTATAAGAATGAATATACAGATACATTTAGCTTGCATATTTTACACACTGTAAAATGAAAACAAACTTGAATATTCTTATAAAGCAATATTATAAGAATTTAATTCCAATTTTTAAAGCTAAAATTAGTTTTCTACTTCAAAATATCCTAAGGTATAGGAAAATATTATATCAAAGATGGGGAGGTAAGTAGAATTGGTAATATCAGAAATGTGATAGAACATAAAATGGGAGAATTCATAAAACATGTTATCAGTATTTGAAAATGTATGGCCATATATTACTAGTGATTCTTCTCTTCATTCTATTCTAAGTATTATTTTTCACAGGTGATACACTTAACAAAATCAAATCAGTACCATGGGTGTAATGGTTGATACATTACACAAACTTAAGAAGTTTAGAAGCTTAAATAAATGATTCAGAAGATCTACATCCTAGAGTGGAGAGGACATGCCCTAGGGTAAATGTTCATACCCTAGAATGTTGTAATGGTTGATTCATTGTGTCAAGCTGAGAAGTTTAGATGTTTAACTAAGAAGTTCTATGGGGGAGCCAGGGTCCTCACTTTATAAACATCCTCAGCCTGTCCAGGAGGAAGGTACAGAGATGATGCGAATGTTACACCTGCCCTAGGTTAAGTATCCTGCATACAATGTAAGATACAAAGAGCCTTACTTCCCCCCTTTTTGCTCTTGCTGCTTTTGCTGTCTTCCTCCACCATGAACAGTTGCCCCTCTGCCACAAAATCCTTCCTTGGGAACCAGATGATTATGGGCTGAAACCTCCAGAAACTGTGAGTTAATAAACCTTTTCTTCCTTAATTTTGGATGTCAGGTATTTTGTCTCATCAAAGAGAGAAAAGTAACCAAGACAATGGGGATGCTCTTAATTCTGATAGACTTATGAAAATCAAATATCTAGAAGAATATTAAGCACTGTGTTCTAGATATAGAGATTCAGTACGTTACAAATTAGAAAGCAAATCACTGGAAAAGATTAATTATCGGAGCAGTAGATTAGTAATATTGATTTTCATATTTCTTCAACATCCTCTGTTCCATAAACTATCAAGAATAAATATAACTAGAACTTAGCATATTAGGTATTGGTAAAAAATAAGTGGTTAATTCAGCTTTGTGAATAGCTGCCACTGTAAATCTAGAGACCAATCATAGCATAATTAAACACCATCAAACAAGATACATTTGACCTGTCAGTTTTGATAAGACCTAGTTAAAAGTAGGAAATCTGTTTATTACAAATGCATGAAACACCAAAAGATTGGAAAAATGAAGTTCATGCTTTCAAGTAAATTGTTGTGAAGAATGTATGTGAATATATGTAAGGTGTTCCTAATGGAATAAGTAACATTTTACCTGAGTGACACCAATAATGAACAAAAGAAATAATTAGTACATTTCTTATCAGAATATAGGGACCATAAGAATTATTTTAAGGCAACATGTAAGTAATTTTATTTTAAAATCACTTGTGTGTTTTTGTAGGTGAGTGGATGTGTGAAATTATCAAATGCTATTACAATGTGTATTTACCTAGGGATTAAGATTAGATCCTCCTGAGAAGACTTTTCAGTATATACTTGGTGGACATAAAGGAGGTTTTTTTGTGTGTGCGTGTGTGGCACCAAGGATCAAAATAACAACCTTATGCCTGCAAGTCAGGTGCTTAAGCCACTAAGCCAATCTCCCAGCCCTAGTTTTTTGAGGCAGGGTTGCGCTATGTAGCTCAGACCAGCCTTGCGCTCACGCTCACGTTGTAGCCCAAGCCCGCCTGGAATTCACAATGCTCCTCCTACCTCAGCCTCCCCAGTGCTGGGATTAAAGGCATGCGCCACCACGCCCTGCTAGTGGAAAGATAAAAGATCAATAAAACCCAAACCTGGGAGGAACCTTATGCAAATACATTCATTTAAAAATATGTGATGGGAGATGTAAAGTTAAAAGTGAGATAGAAGAGGACAACTGGGTCAGACCACATATTTAATCTTTTTTTAAACAAGGGAAATTCATTTCAGTCTTATGCATGATTTATCCACATTCAAATGAAATATCCTCTCTACCCAAAGAAAATTGCATCAGAACAGAGCAGAATATAAATATGGAGACCAATTAAGAGGCTACGGAATTGGCCTATATTCAGTCGTAATAATCAGTACACACTTTCTTTTGAGTATCAGCTTCTATATTAGACCCTTTGGTTCTTTAATACATCCACTCCCACCACACTAATGAAGATACTTTGTGTATCACCTGAACACTTTTAATTAACCCTGGCTTGTTTCCCAACATCCAGTCTTGCTACTCACTAATACTTTACTCATATTTGTGACTGAAGAAGTCTTCTTGAAGCAAATACAGTTAAATCAGACCCTTACTTTCCTTGTTCAGAGATTTACCTTCTAATCTTTACCAAGCTTACATATGGAAACGTAATGAACTGACACCTACAACTGACTTCCTCTCCTGTACTCCACAATGTCTTCCTGTCCACCTGTCATTTACTGATTTTTCAACAACATTCTATTTTCAGGCTCAGAGCCTTGGAATATGAATATTTTTCTCTCTCGAGTAATTTTCATATATCTTTCATAAATTTTTAAAATAATTTCTACTTATTCTTCATAGCCATCTAATAATTGAGACATAAAAGTTTGAAAATAAAATCAACTGCTTCAGTATTCAACTGAAAATGATTGTGTTTTCTTGTTCACATATAAAAATCAAGAAAATGAGGTCATACATGTCTTTTTCAATTCATTATTTTTAGAAGAAAGGCATATTTTCAACAAGTATTTATTGCATTAATATGTTTGGGCAAGAATGAAAAGATGAATGGATGAATGAATATATTTTGTTCAGTAAAATATATCCCATATGGACACATGCAAGATTATGATTAATTTTGTTCAGGGATTATCTTTTGCAAATGCACTTAACTGAAGTCATAAAAGAAATACAAAGGGTGATGAACATATATGGGAAAAGTTTAAACATATATGTTTAACACTTATGGGAAAATATTACATTTGGATACATTGCCATTAATCTCCCCCAAGATACTCTTCCAACCGTGAAACACGCTTAACCTGTTGTATTTGCCACTTTCTGAAGCAGTTCTGGAAATCCCCTTTTGAGCGTGTCTTTATGAGGTGTGATCAAATATTAGTGAATGCAAAGGAAGTTAGGGTGATAAAAATATCAGTGTGTCTTCCTTTACCTTACTCACCTTGTCTGCAACTGTGTAACTTCTCACTTTTCCCCATCAAAATGACCATGAAAAGAATGCATTTTTAGGGCTGGGGGTTTGGCTCAGTACCTTAAGCCTCTGCCCTGGCAGGCGCGAGGTTGTGAGTTCAATCCCCGGTGCCGCAAAAAAAAAAAAAAAAAAAAAAGAATGCATTTTTAATTGATTCAGGACATCTAGGGAGTCCAGACAGTGCAGCTATAGACACAAATAAAAGACTTCCAGAAATGCTTCAGAAAATGGTAAAGAGAAAGTGTACTCAAAGTGAGGGGAGACATTTTGAGAGGGATTATTGACAAGGTGTCTTTTACTGCAACATTTTTAAAATTTAAACATTCACTGTATTTTTCAGTCATACCATTTAGGATAAAAAAATGAAAAACATTCAAAATCTTTTTATAACTAAAATTAAAGTCCAGCTCTAGATATCTAAATACCAATTATATCACATACATTCAATTTACATGTGCCCTAAAAATTGAAGTTATTCACAATTTAGAAATGTAGAATCAACATTACCCATCTTAAATGTTTCAGTGTGTTTATGTTTCGTTAATTATTATAGTTCTGAGCAAGTACATTACCCTCTTAGCCAGGTGAATGCTTCCTGCCAGATGCAGAGTCATCAGTCGCATTCAATTTGGAAAATTGCAAATGGTTCTGTGATGTTATCTGAAAAGGACAGAAAATTATTTTCTCTAATAATGAGTGTGAATCAAGCTAGTATTTCCAACTTATAGCTCTTCAAGTTATGTTTGCCACTACAACAAAGGTATCAACTTTAGAATGTGTAGAATGGCTTTCCTCAGTTGGGTTCTGTGAGCAGGGCTTGGAGGTGCAGTGCCAGAAGAGATTGAGTCAGCTGAAATCATGCATGCTAATTGTGAAATTTTGTTAATATATACATTGAATATTGAATTAAAGTCAAGCAATGAAAAGAAGTAAAGGCTGATGATAGAGTTAGTTTGGAATTAGATTACTGGCAACATAATCTTGGTTACTTTAGGTGTGAGCAGTAACATTCTATCATTGCAGCCTATCCTTCTTTTCTGCCATCTCTTATCGGTATTGAACATTGTGAGTCAAAATACAAGGTAGAAATGCCCTTTACAGGCCAAAATGTCTGTAACAGTAAGCTCCTAATGTACGTATGAGTTCTGTACTGGAAGAGTGTTGGTAAGTGGTACTCATTTGTAAGTCTGACAAAATGAGTCTCACACATCTTTGACACAAATACACAATCTAAAGCATAAACTAAGCAAACATGAGCAAAAAAAAGTAAATAAACTATTTTTACTTTTATAGTTATAGTGCCATAATACAGTAAGGCAGACACATAATCCAATTCTGTGATTTGTCCACATCTATGAATATTTCTAATGTGAGGTCCATTCATATCTGTGAATGTTCGCAAGTGAATGTCCACATGTTGGGGACCTACTGTACAAGACAGAAAATGACTCTCCCAGTAGAGGGAAGTCAAGAATTAGGCTCAAAGATTTAACATAGAGCTATAAATACGTGTTCTGAGCCCTTTAAGTATTTGTTCTTATTTAAAGGTTATGAAAATTTTATTTTGTATTATGTGTGCCATGTGTTTCATATAGATTATGTGAGAGTTCTAGAGAACTCTATATAAAAACAGTAATGTAGAAAAAAGAAAATTGGAGCTAGAATCATATTCAGACTCACTAAGATGATTTAAATAGGTATTAAAGAACCTTGATAATTATTCACTTTAGCAAATTATAGAAATTCAAATGATTTGTATTAATAATAATGATGAGTGGGTGATAGACAAGCACAGATGTCTTAAATTTGTCCTTATATAGATTACTCTTTCCACTTACATTAGCACTTGTGATAAATGAAATAGCTTTTTGATATGAATAATTTATTGTTGATTATCTTTTCTTGCATGTAGCAATGAGGTAACAATGAAGCAAAATTAAATGAGTCACATGATTTAAACACCTCATGGTTCAAAAATAGGGTCAAAATAGAAGATATGCATGAATTGACTTCTAAACATTTTATATTTGAATTTAAAACCATAAAAGGAAAGATAATTCAAGGAAAATACTCTTTTTAGTTATTCTTTATATCGTGTTATTCTTTTAAAAACTTGATCAGAAAATGTAGTTCTTTTTAAAGAAAATATTGTGGATCCTGTTTTTTGAGAAGATATAGAGATTTCTTACAAAGTATGAAGAAATGCTCAATCAATGCAACTAATGTGCACCTTTTTAACATGGTATTAGGCTCACATTTGTAACTTGATCTTACTTCTCCATAGACTCTCTTGTTCTGATACTTCCTCTAGTGGTTCACTTTAGGTGTCAATTTGAGTAGGGCATGTGATAACCAGACAATCTGTCTTTTTGTGGGTTTATCTGTGAGGATGTTTTCAAACGAGATTAACACTTAGATTAACAAACTGATTGCCCTTGGTAATGTGGATGGCACTCATCCAGTCATTTAAATGCCTGATCAAAGGGCCAGGAATTTGGCTCAGTGGGTTAAGCGCCTGTCTGGCAGGCATGAGGTTGTGAGTTTGATCATTGGTGCTGGAAAAAAAAAATAAGTAAGTAAATGCCTGATTAAACAAAAGACTGATTGATCCTCCTTCAAATAAGACAGAACTCCTGCACCTTGACTCAGTGAGTGGAGATTTTTTTCCCTACTTTGGACTCAAACTGAATCATTGTCTTTTCCTTGGTCTGGAATTTGTATTCTTTGAATTAGAAGTGCACAATCCAGGTCTCCTAGTTGCCAGACTTGAAATCAGAAATCAGACAGGAACTATACCAGTTATACTACTTGTGAGCCGCAGAACTGGGGCTTGTCAAACCATTTCTTTATTTCCTCTCTCTTTAGATAGGTAGATAGATAGATAGATAGATAGATAGATAGATAGATAGGTAGATAGATAGATAGATATAGAGAGAATATATAGAGATATGCTTTCCACACATTCCCTAACTATATGCACTTATAAAGTTGATTATGTTTCTAATGAGAGCTCTAATACATTCAATGGATCCCTTACTTTTCGTCACAACTAGTAACCTTGCAAGAAAATTGCCAAGAAAATGATGTGGTTCAGGGTACTCTTTTGCTACTCCTTTATTCACAAAACCATAATTCTTTGTTTGAAGGTAATGTCCCTATCTATAAAAGGATTAGAGTTAACAAAATTTCAGTGTGGGGGTTTCTTGGGGAGGATGGCTAAAGAAGAGCAGTTGAAAACCATTTAATTTCACAGTCCCTGTAACCATTGCAATGTAGAAATACTAGAGTGTTAAGCTTTCTATAGCGGCCAACTTCAAAGACCACAGAATATGTACTGTTGTCTTTGCTCAGAATCAGTTGTCTGATTTTTGGAGAAACAGTTTCATGCTTTAAAACTATGAAGTGTGAATCTCTTTATCATTTTAAGCAAATTCTATTTCACTTCCCCAGGATTTTGTCTTATACTGTATCTTGCATCCATGGCAAAATATTTTGTGGTATATTTTTATCTACAACTTTGAGTTACTGTGTCTAAACTGACACAATAGCAAAAATTCTTAGGGAAATTTTAAGGGGAGTTGTGGATTAATGATGGACTCTTCTGAGATATCCCACTAGTGTGAAAATCAGAACATCAGAATGAATACTGCTTCTATTGATCCAAGGCATAAGTACTAAATGAGATGAGAACATTAATTTTAAGAGCAAATACACCTAGATACTTTATAATTGAAGGAAAATATCTTTGACACAAACATAATGTGATAGTTCTATGATCAAGGATAGATTTACTTTACTATGAAAAGTGGGATCAATCTAAAATCTATTGCCTTCACACATTTCCCGAACATAGATTTGAACTCAGCAAAGGTTCTCAATATTGCCAGCTCATTACAATATACAAAATGTTGAAGAAAAATGTTTGAAAATAAAGGGCCACACCAGGGCTTAAGGTGAGACTTACTACAGGTTAGAAATATCTAAGATATGGATTTAAGCATCAGAAATTTTGTCTAACTCCTTATGTACACTGTAATATTTCCAGAGAATTGAAAAGTGTTGGTCTATATTTAGCTTCTAAGCACTAAAGAGAAATCTTCCAAGTAAAAACTACATGAAATCCAAGAAGAATATTGACTCCACTTGAGAATCATGTGTAGCATTTATTATTATGCAAGAAAAAGAAATAGATGGAGAACATTTTTAAATACCAGATGCTGTCCATCCGCTCATTCTGAAATATAAGCATATGCCCCAGAACGAGTACACGACAGGAGAAGTGAACATACTGTTTCTTCAATAGGCTGCAGTCTCCACAAACTCTCAAATGAGATGAATTTGTCAGAACACTGAGAGTTTTCTCTTAAATGAATATTTAAGTACATTTTTCAAACGGTGTGGGTTCCAAACTTAAGTTAATTGCCTTTCTGTTACCCAGCAAGCAAAGTTACAATCTGTCCCAATGACAGAAGAAATGCTTAATGTGGGAACATTGAGCCACAGAATGTGATTTTCCGTGGGATGACTATGAAATTTCTCCTTATATCTAAAATTATGCAGAATTGTTCGATTTTTACTTCGATCAGAACATTGTTTTCTTTAATCTCTGACCAGTACTGATCATGCATTGAGGAAATATCTATGTCAAACATGTGCCAAACAAATTCAGTATATTCAATATTGCTATTAATTGCATTGGCCAACTGAAACATACTGTGTAATTGTTAATAATAGCTTTTAGCAGACATTTATAGAAGAAAATGCCTTGGTTTTGAAGAAATATCTTTTTTTGGTCTTTTTAAAAAAGACAAGATTTTACTATACAGTTCAGGTTTGTCTTGAACTCATTTCATAGGCTAGGCTGACCTTGAACTTGCAGCAATTCTCCTGCCTCAGCTTCCAGAGTGCTGAGATTACAGGTATGCACCACAGCTGTCAGCTGAAGAAGCATTTCTATCCGTGATAGGCAATGTACAATATGTAGGATATTGAAAATCAAGTTTTCTTGATGCATGCAATCACATCCTTATATAAATACAGAAAAGACCACTGAGACCCCAAAATTCTGATAAATTACTGATTAACTCATCTAGAAAGTCATTTGTGCCAACTGAAATGTGACTACGTGACAAAAGTCTGAAGTGTGTAATGGACAGAATTTTGGTATCAAGGACATGATATCAAGAATAATTGCTCCAATTTGGTTTTCATTGAGCTTTTTTTTTAATCTTTAAAGAGATTTTAAACCACTATGGACTTTTATGGAAGTTCATTATACATCTAATTTAACAAAACACATTTGGATCTCTGATGAATGTAAGGGTTGAGAATAATGGAGAAGAGAGAAAGTGTTGTGTTGCAGAGTAACTGTGTGTTTGAAAATTCCTTTAAATGTAGCAAGCAATTCTTACATATAAAATCTGTAATTCAGGGTACACATCCCTTTCTAAGGCATTATCAAATCTTGAAAATAGTATGTTATCAGTATATTTTGAAGGTCTGGGTATGGTGGCACATGGTTTGAAATACCAACACTGGGGAGGCTAAGGGATGAAGATCTCAAGTTCAAATGCAACTTGGGCAGCTTACAGATTCAGACAAACCTGGTCATAAAATATAAAACTAAAAAATAAATAAAATAAATAAAAAATACAAAAAAAGCTCTGTGCAAAGACCTTTGGTTCAATTGCTAATGTACACACACACACAGAGTTAAGTGATGGTTTTATGTATTTCTTTTTTTCTCGTGCAATTACTTTGTCTTCAATAAACAATAAGATACATAAAAGACTAATGCATATGAATGAAATAGTCTCCACATGAAAATAACAGGAAAGCATAGTGCTAATAACATTTTTTATCATCATTATCATAATATGCATGTAAGACATGCAATCCATACAGTCAAGTGTAACCAATGTGTTTTGACATTTTAAAATGTCTATCTGTATGTCTCTTCATGGTATGTTTGGATACTTGGATTGTGTATTTAATAATCTAATGGCAAGTAGTTCTCAGCACCAAAATCTATGGATTTATTATAGAACTACAAGAGTTGGTGATACAATTCTCACATGAAGGTTTGTTACGGCCCATACAACCCTTGTTTTAAACTATAGTTTACTCTAAATCAACAAAAGTTTGGGATTAATATGTTCAGACCCACTTGTACTTCAGCCTGGCCCTGAAGAGCTCTTTCTTTTTCTGGGTCCTACACAAAATTCTGTTTCTGGACCATTTAAAAATCTCTCCCATAGTGAATCAACAGGAAGCTTGCCTTACTGTCTTTCCTCACCATTCTCTCTATAGGGTGGCACCCAAGGCTGGAACAGCTTCTTCAAAGAGAGCAAAGGATCCAGAGGTGACGTAACCAAGATGTTAAGATTTGGAGCCTGGTATCAAAATATTCACTCCACTGTGCCCCGATTCTCAAAAGGATTAAAGTTCTTTACAACTAAGTCCAAAGATAATTCTGACATAAAAATGAATAGTTGGTAGGATTTATACTGAAAACTGATACAGAAGATAGATAGAATTTTGGCAAAGGGAAACAATGTGGGAATTAATGTCACTGATGTGCTTAAGAATAAATTAGTGTGAGCACAGCTTTCTTACTACTAACTAGACAAAGCCAGGACAGCTTATTGATGTTAGTGCTTGACTTGGAAGAGCCTAAAATGCCAAGATAAGCAATTTGTGAATTTTATTGCACCATTATAGTGGAGCTATTGTCTTTGGGAGAAAAAATATTAGTTAATAAATATCAAGAATCAATAAATATAGATTGTTATGTGAATAATAACTATTTTTATAATTGTGTGTATTTATATATATTTACCTTTCTATATATCTATCAACTACACATACTCTTTCTCAAATCTCTTCTGGACAGATTCCAAGGCAGATGTGGGCTTAAACTTTTTTATCACTTTCCATACATTTATATGTCCTCCCAATTTACATTCAGCACAATCATATTAAAGTATGAGGTTTTGTTTGTGACTAGCTTTGCAATTCCTCATTCTGTATTATGGAAATTGAGATATTTGATTGTATTGTCTTAATATCCACCAAAAGTGTGATTTATGAAATAGCTTCTATGAATTTATTGTGCAAAGTGAACTGAGAATTGACTGCTCAACAGCGACAGCTTAAAAAGATTGAGATGCCCAATGTCTCAGACTATGGTCGTTATGGGGTTGTTTAAAACTTGATACCAGATTTTTGTGTGTACAACTTCTTTCTAAAGACACTTGCATATGCAGAAAATGGTTCAAGTATTCATCTTCAAAATTTAATCTTTATTATCAATATGTAGCTACTTTAAAGTTTCGTCAATATTATCTGTCTTTAAAATTCATCAAAAATGCCATCGTCTTACTTTATTTTTATAAGCACAAAGCTACCAAATTTGAAAAATACAGGTAACCTATAGAACAGGTTAAAAAGAGAAACATTGAGAAAGATTATTTCTTATTTAATAATAAAATAAAAATTTAGTTAAATTATGCACACTGAAAATCAAGGAGATATTTACCATTTTATATATTGAAATACTGTACACCAGCACTTCAACTTCAGCATTTTTATATTTGCTAGGTTTTCATGTTCATATAACAGTGAATAAGTTAATGTAGCCCATTTTTACTAGGTTACAATTCTTACACAGTCATGCTACTTGAATTGTTTCCCTATACTGTTGCTGAGCACATGTAATCATTACTACCCTCCTATTCAACAACAGCAGCACTACAATTTCTTAGTGATACACAGTGTATAGTAGAGTAGTTGCTTTACCTATTGTTTGTTGTTATTTTCAATCATCTACTATTTTTTAAATTTTTTTGTTTGTTTAGTTGTTTTATTTTTTTATTTTATTTTATTTCATTTTATTTTATTTTATTTTATTTTTTAGCTTTTCTTAGATAGAGTCTGTCTGTGTAATCCAGACTGGTCTTGAACTCACTATTTAATCCAGGCTGCCCTCAAACTTTGGACGATCCTCCTGCCTCAGCCTCCCAAGTGCTGGAACTAGAGGTGTATAGCACCATGCCCAGATACAATCACCTACTCTTAAATGCAAGGTAGTTCAGAGATGGTGTGAAATATTCATCTTTCCACAAGTAGTTTAAAAAGTTATAAACAGTTTGATAAAGGGTAACATTTTCTATAAATTGATTTAAGAATGTTTATTCTCAAATTTCTCAACAATAAAATAACTAATTTCTGTCTTTACTTCATTAAGTAAATCAAATAAGTACTTTTTGAGCATACAATTGAATAATTAACTTTTGTTATATAACATTGTATAAAACAGAAGACATTTTGTTTCTAATTAGTGCTAGGATTTACAAATGCTGAAGGGGCTGCTGGGAAAAAGCAGCTCTTTTCCACCTGTTGTTGGGAGTGTAGACTGATGCAACTGCTGTAGAAGTCAGAGTGGAGATTTCTCAAAAAACTAGAATTAGAGGTCCCATTTGACCCAGTATTCTCCTTTTGGGTACCTTCCTGAAAGAACTTAAAAAATCGTACCACAGCAATATTTGCACACCAATCATCTTAGCAGCACAGTTTTTAACAGTTGAATCTTAAAAGCAACCCAATTGTCCATCAAACAAGGAATGGATAAACAAGGTGTGTTTTTTTATACAGTGGAGTACTACTCAGTCACAAAGGAGGATAAGCTTGAGGCATAGCCAGGTAAATGGATGGCCTTGGAGGCCATAATGCAAAGTGAAATAAATTTGACGTACACATATGAAAATCGCAGTTTCTCTGGTGTGAGAAATTATAATTGCAAATAAGGACCAAAGTGTATAATAGGCATTGTGAACTTGAGGCATTTGTTGCTAAATGGATGGATCTTAAGACCATACTCTTAAGTGAAATAAATTGTACATGCATGTGTAAATACCACTTTGTCTCACTGATGTGAGAAACTGAAAGTGTAAGAACGAAACTGTACAAGAGATATAGTGAAATGGGAAGAAATTACTCAAAAGGAAAGGCAATTACAGAGGGGGAGGGGAAGGGAAGAAGAGAAAAGAATGATAAAGGAAGGATAAAATGGGGAAAAAGCTTTGTAAATAAAGAGAGTAAGAGGGGCTACAGGGAGGGGAGAGTACAGGAAGGGAAAATAAGACAAAGGAAGATATGTCATGCACAGGTACAGAGTCCCTATGATGAATGTGATCATTGTATGTATCTAAATTGCATCAATAAATTTAAAAAAGGAAAGGGGAACCAAGGAGGTGATGAGGGAAAGGAAGGAAAGAAAAAATGATAAAAGAAAGATAAAATGGAATCAAAACTTAGTGAATACGGAGAGGAAGAGGGATTGAAGAGAGTGGAGAGGGTTGAGAAAACATGTATCAAATATGTTATATGTAAGTACAAATTCCTTATTATGAATATGATCATTGTATATATCTAAATAGTACCAATACACTCAAAAAAAGAAAATTACAATTTTTAAAGTGAAATATACATGTGTTTGTGTGTGTATGTGTACATGTGTGTGTCTCTCTGTGTGTATGTCTGTGCCAGAGAATGAGAATAAAAAGAATCTTTGATGTTATGATTGTTGAGCAGCCAAACAATACTTAATCAAACAACTGCTAGGTCTCTACATTTTGATGAATTCACCCAGGTTTATTTCCAAAGTGGATTTTGATGGAATATTAGTCATGTAACAGCAGAACACATGAGTTCCATGTTTCCATTAGTTCCTTTATTTCCCAAAACCCCAAAAAGGCACTACAGAGTGACCCTATATGGGGGCTATGCACGTACAAATGTGCACACAGAACCTTGAATTTAAGAAATGATTGTTTAATTATGTCTCTTGCAAAATGTCCAAACTTCATCCAGTTATCGGTGTAATATGACTCAGGATACAGTTTTCCTTTGATCTGGATTCAAACACTGTCAAACTACGAAAGCTATTTGCAGTGAAAAGATCAATGAACTTGAAAGGTAATCTAAGACAAATATTTGTAAGATATGAAAAAATGCTAAGGGAAGTTACCTCACAATGGAGAGTGTGGTCTCAAACTTGGGGGGGCTAATACCAAGGAAAAGATGAGAAATAACTAGTAATTGGCCAAATTCTTTTTAAGAGAATGAAAAGATGCCTAGTAGAGTACTAATGATGCACACTAGTGCGAAATACATATTTTTTTAAATTAGCAAAGCTTAGTTTTAGAGAAGTTTTAGATTCATAGTAAATGTGAGCAGAAAAATACAGGAAAGTCCCCTTTGACCTCTCTCCCCACACATCCATAACTTTGCCTGCTAGGGAAATCACTACCAGAGTGATGTGCTTCTTCCAACTGATGAATTTACATTGACACACCATTACCAAAGTGCATAGTTGACATGAAAGTTCACTCTTGATGGATATTTTATGTTTTGCCTTTTACAAAATGTGATATATTTGGAATCATAATATATTTATCCTTTTCAAATTGGTGTCTTTCACTTAGTAGTGAACATTTAGATTTCCTCCATAATTTTTGGAATTGTATTTTATTTTTAATATACAGATTAACAAGTTTACTGCAGCATTTCTTGTCTTTTTATGGCCTTATAACCAATTTCTTTTTAGAGTAGCATAACATGACATTATCTTAAAAAGTCAAATTTCCACCTTAAATGTGAAAGGTACTGCAATCTTAATGTCATATTTACCATAGAAGATGCATAGTCATCCACATAGACATCCAAGAGAAGCTATGACAATTTTATGTGTGCATGTTTATAGCAGAATGAAGAGGATGGTATGAGTGTACTTTCAGAAATAAATAATAAAATTTAAAATTATGAAGCTTTTCAATTTTTATTTCTGAGAGGTTGAAAAATTATAAATATAAGAATACAAAAGTAAATCTTGAAATTGTAGTAATATCTATGTGTGTATGCTGTACTTGTTATTTTATAGTGAACAATTTTATATTGAAATGTATTCTAGTAATTGTGGACAGAAATTAAGTGAATGGAGCTGGGGTTGTAGCTCAGTGGCACAGTGCCTGCCTGGCAAGCAGGAGGCCCTGAATTTGAACCCCAGTATCAAAGGAGAGACAGACAGACAGACAGAGAAAGAGGGAGGAGAGGGAGAAATGAGAAATAAATCAAGTGAATGCATAACAATATTGTATGCCACTCAGCAACCAGGCTTAGGAGTATGGCCATTTTCTTTATATTGGTTCTGCCAACCCAAGAACAATGGTAGATTTCCATTTTGTGATATCCTCTTTGATCTCTTTTTTTTTTCAGTCATGTAGTTTACAATAGTAAGCTATTTTACTTCCTTCATAAGGTTAATTCCTAAATATTTCATTTTCTTTTTGATGCTACTGTGAAAGGTGTTGTTTCTCTAATTTCTTTCTCAGTGAGTTTCTTATTTGTGTACAGGAATGCTATTGACATTGGTTATTAAATCTAGTAGTATTTTAATGGAATTTTGGGGATCTGTTAGAAAACATGTCATCTACAAATGATGATAATTTAACTTTCTTTTCTCCTATCTTTATTCTTTTTATGTATTCCTCTTTCTAAATGCTTTGGTTAACTGTTCCAGAATTATATTAAGTAACAGTGGTGACAGCGTTCCTGATTTTATAGTGAAAGCTTTTAGTTTTTGAGCATTTAATATGATGTTGACTGTTGGTTTGTAATAGATGGCTTTTATCAGATTAAGATAAATTCTTCTGCATTGTGAGTTCGAGGCCGGCTTGGGCTACAATGTGAGTACAAAGCCGGTCTGAGCTACATAGTGCGACTCTGCCTCAAAAAATCTAGGGCCAGGAGTTTGATTCAGTGGCTTACGTGCCTGTCTGGTGGGCGCAAGGTGATGAGTTCAATCCCTGGTGCCACAGGAAAAAAAAAAGGAAAAAAAAAGATAAATACTTCTATTTCGATTTTCTATAGATTTTTTTATCATGAATGGTGCAGAACTTTTTCAAAAGTTTTCTCTGATTCTGTTGAGATTATCATGTAATTTTTGTCCATGGCTCTGTTAATATGGTGTATTACATTTATTGATTTGTTTATGCTGAATAATCCCTGCATCTCTGGGATGAATACTTCTTGGTCATGTATATAATTTTCTTGATAATTTTCTGCATTCTGCTTGCCAGAATGTAATTGGGGATTTTTGCACCTATGTTCATTAGACAGATTGGTCTGTAGTTCTCTTCTGTGGTTTTGGTATCAGGATAATCCTTGCTTCCAGGGATGAGTTTGGGAGTACTGCTTCCTTTTCAATTTCCTTTAAAGAGTTAGAGGAATAGTGGCAATACATTGTCTCTAAATTACTTGTAGAATTCAGCAACGAACCCATCACGACCTGGAATTTTCTTGGTGTGTAATTTTTAAATTACATCTTCAGTTTCATTGACTGATGCTAGACTATTTAGAATTTTTATAACTTCATTCAGTTTTGGTAACTCATGTGTATCTAGAAATCTGTCCATTTCTATTGTGATTTGCATCTTATTAGAGTACAGATTCTCAAAGTGATTAGTGGTGATATTCTGGATTTCTGCAGAATTTGTTGTGATTCTACCCTTTCGATTCCTAATTGCATAGATTTGAGTCTTTCCTTTTGTGATAAAGTTAGCTAAGCTTTATCAAGTTTATTACTTTTTCAAAGAACTAACTTTTTGGTTCATTGACTATTTGTGTTGCTTTCTTAGTCTCGATTGCATGGATTTCTCTGATTTTTATAATTTTCTCCTACACTTTAATCTTGATCGAAATACCAATAATTTACCTAACAGAACTGAAGAAAAAAAGACTGAAATTCATTTGGAACCAGAAGGAACCTAGAACAGCAAAAGCAGTTGTGGGCAACAAAAACAAGGTGAGGGGGCAAGACAATCCTGACGTGAAATTGTACTGAAAATCCACCATGATAGAAAACAGCATGGTATTGTAACAAAACAGATCTGAAAATCAATTGAATAGAATGTAAGATGCAGAAAGAAATCCAAACACACTTAGCCACATGATCTTTGATAAAGGATCCAAACAACTTCACTGGAAGAAAGACAGACTTTTTAACAAAAGGTTCTGGGAAAACTGGTTTTCCACAAGCTTAAGATTAAACATGAAAAAAAAATTCAGTACGCAGTAAAATAAAATAAAAATGGGCAAAAATCTCAATGTTAAAATAGAGACATTAAATCTGCTGAAGATACAACAGGTAAAACTCTTGAAGGCATAAATGTAGGCAAGTACTTTAAGAAAAAAAACCCCAATTACACAGGATGTATTAGAAAGAATCAACAACTAGGATCTCATCATACTAAAAAAGTTTTGCACAGCGAAAGAAACCACCAACAGAGTGAAGGCACAACCCACAGAATTGAAAACAGTTCAACCAGATATTCCTCAAATAGCTAATATATAGATTATATAAAAAATTCAAAAAATCAGACTCCCAAAACTAAAGATCCAGTCCAAAAATGGGCATCAGATTTGAATAGACACTTTTCAAACTAAGAAGGAGAAACAGAAAATAAATATACGAAAAAGATTCAACATCATTGATAATTTGAAAGATTCAGAGTAAAACAGCACTGAGATTCTATCCCACTCCAAAGGAAAAAAAAAAGCTATTATCAAGAAATCAACCAATAACAAATGCTGCTTAGGTTGTGGGGAAAAAGGAACTCTTCTCCACTGTTGGTAGAAGCATAAATTGGTACAACCACTATGGAAGTCATATGGAGATTCTTCAAAAAACTAAAACTGAGGTTCCATTTGACCCAGTGATTCCCTCTCTTGGTATCTTTGCAAAGTGTTAAAAGCATCATAGCACAGATATGTATGCACACCTATGTTTACGGCAGTAAATTTAGAATAGGTAAATCTTGGAAGCAGCCTAGATACCAATCAACAGATTAATGGATAAATAACATGTAGCTTTTATATACAGTGGAGTACTATTCTGCCACAAATAAGGATAAGCTCGAAGCCGGGCATGGTGGCGCACGCCTTTAATCCCAGCACTCGGGAGGCTGAGGTAGGCGGAGCGTTGTGAGTTTGAGGCCGGCTTGGGCTACAGCGCGAGCTCAAGGCCTGCCTGAGCTACATAGTGCGACCCTGCCTCAAAAAAACCAGGGCTGGGAGTTTGGCTCAACAGCTTAAGCGCCTGTCTGGCAGGTGCAAGCCTATGAGTTTGATCCCCGGTGCCGCAAAAAAAAAAAAAAAAAAAAGGGATAAGCTCGAGACATTTTTTGGTAAATGGATGCACTTTGAGTCCATACTCTTAAGTAAAACAAATCACACATGCATGTTCAAATATCACATTGGGTTTCTTGTGTGAGAAACCAACAGGGTGAATAAGGATCAAAATGGATGGAAAACATTGGGAAGTAAATAGATAATGTTCAAGTGGGAATGGTAACTAGGAAGGGGGGAGGAGAAAGGGAAAGAAGGTAAAAGGAAAATGAGGATAGATCGATAAAAAAGGAAACAATGTTTTTGTGAATCAGGAGGGAACTAGGTTTGAAGGGAGGGGAGGGGAATGAGGAAAAACGAAGATTCAAGGTAGATTATGTACAGGCACAAAATTTCTATGATGAATGTGTTCACTGTGTACATCAGAAGTGTACCAACAAAATTATTTTAAAAATGAAGAAAACAGACTTCTCTAGCAAAGTGCGTCAGTTTGCACACAAACGTTTGTGTGTGTGTGTGTGTGTGTGTGTGTGTGTATTTCTGTAAGCTGTCTGGCATTGCTTAAAAATTGTTTCCTCCTTTGTATAATCTTTTTTTTCCATTTATGAACAACCCTATCTGTGTAAGAAGTCATGATCATGAAGTAAATTTCACAGAAACTTGTTTCAGTGAAGCTTTCGTTTGTTGTTTCATTGACACTTTTCTGAGGATATTTTGAATGTCCGTGTTTTCTGTCACAGTAGATTGCGGCCAGCCAGTGTTCAGGCTACTGACTCAATGAATTGTCTTTTTCCTGATGACTCCCTGAACAAGGCCTCAGGAAAGATTTCTTCTTGAAAGGGGACCTCTGAATCCTGTATTTTTGTTCATTAATACACTTGGATGATGTAGGCAGCATTAGCCTTTCATGAGGAACTCAAAAGTAGTGGAATTTTGAGTTCACACTCCCTTTTCCACCATCAAATGTTCTTTCCCTCTGATAACTTCCAAGATTACATTTAAATAACATTTTGCTCATTAAAGAAGATTGCTGTTTCTTTAATGGTTATACTATAGTGAGTGGGAACATCACATGACTTGGTCACGACAACTACATCTCATTGGAAAAAATTTGTTATCCCTTACTTTCTTCAGGATACCAAAGCTTCTACTTTATTGTGCGGTAAGCAAACTTTGGGGGTATTTTTTAGGATTAAAAAATTCAAAAGGGATTACAATTTAAAAATAATATGGATGTATGAAACTGTACAATAGTAAAAAGAGTTAAATGTAATTTGCAATGATTTCATTGTTTATTAAAAGTGAACCAAACCTTTAATATTATTTATCACTGTGGGGTACGCTTATATTGAATGTTTCTGAAGAATCCTCACTGTTTTAACTTTTGCACCTTCCCAGCTTAGTATTACATGAAGAAAAATTAAAATTGTGTTTTATACACATCATTTAGAATGCACATTGAATATCTAAGTGATCACCTAAAATATTGATCAAAAAACACCTATTGATCAATCTTTCATGTCATATGAGAGGATTATAATGACATAAAGTACACCAGTTAACATTATATTTCCACTCAATTCATTGTTTTTGACTCCACTAGTAGTACTTTGTTCTATAATCCTTTAATACAAGAGAAAGTGGTATTTCACTGCTGTAAATCTCTTGGCCTTCCATCACCCGAGTTGCTCCTTTGTTTAAAACAAACAAACAAACAAACAAACAAAGCTTCAATCACATTTTAATATGACTGCAACTTAATATTCACTTGTAACTTCCTGTTAATTTAGTTATACAGCTCTTTGAAATTGGCAGTATATCCAACATTCTCTGAATTTGGCTTTTTGCCTACTATTTTTGAGTTGATTTCATTCCTTTTTGGTTGGAAAAGTCTTTTTCACTGTCAATCCTAATTCTATCAAACTAGTTCTTGTTTTTGTCCCATCAAAACTTCCCACTAAACTCTTGCCTATGACCAAACACAATGTCTCTTGTTCATGTCTTCATAACGCCTTAAATCTCTTTTACGGTGTATAAAATATTGTGTTATGGCTTTTTAAAACAAATCCAAATCTTTGCATAGCTCCTATAAAAATATAAACTGTAGAAGGCTTTGAGATTTTCCAGGACAAGACATACACCAAGACTTATTAGTGTTCTTAGGGCATAAAGTAAATACATGTTTTATTTGCTAGAGATGCATTGCTCATTCATCTCCATGTACAGTAGTACTGTGAATTCTTTAACATTTATGTTTTGCCTGTATTATTTCAAACAGAATGCAAATTCCAGAGAAAATGATTGGGACAAATATCCTTTAGCTATGTTCTTAGAGAGTGCCTAACCATATCAGAAAATACAGGCAGGCAAAGGAGCTATGTCAGAGTAAAGACATTTATGCCACTGCAGTTGATATTGATCAGAACTGTGCTATAAATTTAAGAGGCTATATGTAATCTCTAAAATACATACAAAAAATCAGAATAAAATTCAAATGGTTCACCATAAAAAAAATCAACTATAAACAAGAGATGGCAGTGAAGAAGAAAGTGAGAGGCAAGTAAAAGCTTTACAAAAAAGCAAATTTGAAAATGATAGAAGTCAATCCATTCTTCTCAATAATTACATTAAATATAATAAATCAAATTCATCAAACAAGGACAAAGGTAGAAAGAATGGTTTAAATAAACTCATTGCTTCACTCTATGCTGTCTTTAGGAAAGTCACTAGAGATCCAGAGACAAAGGTTAAAAACAAAAAGATGGCATAAGTTATTCCATGTAAAGGATACCTAAAGGAGAAGTTAGAAGAGAATATAAATATTTTTAAAAATACATATTAAATACAAATTTTTGAAGGAAAGAAAGACATTTTTTATAAAAAGGCAATGTCATGGAGATATATGTATAAACATACATGTAACAAACAACAGAGCACCAAATTATTTGAAATACACTTTGATAAATTGTTTTAAACTTTGGTGAAATTAAAAAAATAATCATTTCTACAGAATTAGATGGAGACTTCAATGAATTACTTTCTTTTTAAATTTACTTATTTGATTATAAATTTAGAAATTCATAAAATTTATAACAGAACAACAATAATTATTACGCTCAGCATCTTATCTTCAAAGTTGCTACTCAGAATACAGGGCATAAATCAAAAATATTCTTGTAAAAAAGAAACTTATGATAGGTGGAACATTTAGGTAAGAGATCAAAATGGAAATGAAAACTTTCAAAAACTATAGATCAATTAAACCTAACAGACCCATAAAATATTTCATCCTGCAGAAGCAGATATACATCCTTTTCAAGTGCTCCTAAGGGAGAACATACACATATATTAAGCTCCGTTAACTATAGACATTCGAAACTATACAAAATAGTTTTTCTAAATAGAATGAAATGGAGCTGTAGATCAATAACAAAACAAAACTAGAAAATTCACAAAGATGTAAGAACTATGCAGCAACATCATATTTAAAAAAAGCAATGATCTGAAGAAGAATAAACTGAATCAGAAAACACTAAAATAAGTTAAAACCAAAGCTTATATCAAAATGGATGGTGTACAGCAAAAGGCAATGTTCAAAGAGATATTTACATCTGCAAATTCTTATGTTAAAAAGGAAAATGTTCTCAATCCATAACTCTTTATCTTGACTAGGAAAAAATATACAAACAAAATGAAAACTAGTAAAAGGGATGAAATAAAAAAAACAGTGAGGATAATTGAAATAGATAATATTAAAATACTGTGGAATATCAATAAACCCAGGAGGTTCACCTTAGAAAAGATAAAATAATTCCCTAAACTTTTTCTTTTCTAAAAAATTGGGAAAATGCACAAGTGAATAAATGTGAAACCACTAACTAAGTTTATAGGAACAAAAGTATTATAGAGACACCTATGAACACTTTATATCAATGAGTTAGATAACTCAGGTGAAATGGGAAATTTTCTAGAAACATAATTACACAAAGTGATGCAAGACAAAGTAGAAAACTCATAGAAGGCCATACTAACTAAATGGTTGAGTTGTTCACCTATGCAAAATATACAATAATTATTAACAATTTGGAATTATGCAGAGAGACTTTTC
Source organism: Dasyprocta punctata (assembly GCA_004363535.1). NCBI lineage: Eukaryota > Metazoa > Chordata > Mammalia > Rodentia > Dasyproctidae > Dasyprocta > Dasyprocta punctata. Next base: position 20,824 of record RJWM01016138.1, on the reverse strand, counting down.
TGGTTATAATGGAACCAACCATCAAAAATCTTCCAATATTAACATCAAAAAATCTCAGATGCATATGTATTCAACAGTGAATTTTACTAAAACCTGAAAAACTAATAAATATTCTCTACAAACTCTTTCAAAAAATAGGGGAAAGAACATTTTTTATGAGATCATCATTATTGTAACAAAGCCTGAGAAAGATGGCACAAGACAAGAAAATGACAACCTGTATTAGTCACTTTCCCCTCACTGGACAAAATATCTGGTACCATCAACTTAAAGAGGAAGAAGTTTATTCTGACATAGTCGGTTGATTCAGTTCACGTTTGTCTGGCTTCAACACAGAAACAACATGGTAGAAGAAAGCCATTCACTGTATGATGCTCAAGAAGCAGACTGAGAAGGGAGGAGCTGTGGAAAATCATGCCCCAAATACACCCTTTGTGATAATCTCTATTAGAATTTTGGGAATATTTGAGACCTAAACAGTAATACAGTTTAATACCCCCAAGACAAGAAAAGCAAGAACCCTCTACAAAATACTAGCATGTCAAATGCCACAACTGTATGAAAAGTATTATAACTCACAACATAGTAGAATTTATGTCAGTAATACAAAAGTTCAGCTTAACAAAATTCATCCATATAGCATACCAGATTAATATAATGAAGAAAACAAATGAATGGGTCATCTCAATGATTCAGAAAAATAATTTGACAAATATGAAACAACAATAGAAAATGGCAGGAGATATTCATTACAAATATTGACACAATTGTCCTAGAAATGCCCAAACATAACCAGAAATATCTAAAATGGATTATGCACCATTATGAAGTTTCATTTACCTGAAGAATCTATTAAGCATATGTACACAATCAACATAATAGAAAAAATGAATTCCTCAATAGATATAGAAAGCATTTGAGAAAATCCAAAATTTCATTGTAAGATAGGAACTACAAATAGAAGGACCCTTCTTAACAAAATGGATATACTTTTGAAAAAATGTAGAGGAGACAATCTCATTTTCCTTGAAGTTCAGGAGAAAGACAAGATGCTTGCTTTTCTCACTGCCATTCCACATGGTACTGGAAGCTGCAATTGTGCAAAGATAAGAAAAATTCATTAAAACATAAATACTAGAAAAAAGAAAACTCTATATGTAAATGTATATACATATATATGCATATATAGCTTTCTTTATGTACATTTATTACACATAGATCTGTTACATATCTTTATTTTTATATGCATCAATGAATTAAATAGAATTTATTAGAACTAGTAAATTAACAAAGTTATAGGATATAGGATCGATACACAAAGATTTGCTCTTTCTGTAATGAATAGTCCCAAAGGAATAATAAAAAATCAATTCAAAATAATAGCATCTAAAATTTTAAAATAGTAGCAAATCATTTAGTCAATTAAATGGAAATTTTGTGTTCTGAAAGAAATCAATGGAAACTTAAATATCCAGACACACATTCCATGTGTGTGAGTGTCAAGATACAATGTAGTTGTCAGTATCTACAGTATACTACAAATTCACTGAATCCTTATCAAATTTGTAAATTCTTTATTTTATTTTCATAACTTAAAAGGCTGATGCTCAAGTTGATATGAAATTTCAAGTGACCACAAACAGCCAAAATAATCTCAGTAAAGAAGATAGCCATTTTCAGTTTCAAAACTTACAAAAATAATCTAAGTGAGAGAAACCATGATCCTACTGGAAAGGCACAAATAAATGTGAAAGATAAACTTGAGTCATATGTAGGAAAACGGTAATACTTCAAGACCATCTTAAGAGAAATAATAGGACACATAGGTTTAAATATACCATTGTTTCTCTTGTGTGAGAAACCCAAAATGAAATAGAGAGTATAATGTAGGATACATACTGGAAAGTAAGAAGAATATTCTCAAATTGGAATCAGAAAAAGGGAGGGGAGAGGAGGAAAGGAAGGGAAAAAAGAGAATGGAAAGAAACAGATGGAAATAAAGCTTTTGAAAAAGGGCAGGGGATGAGGAGTTGTAGAGAGAGGAAGGGAATAATGAAAAATGAATTAAGATGTATTATGTACAGGTACAAATTTCCTATGAGGAATGTGACTAACATGTATAACATGTATGAAAATATATACTAATAAGACATAAATTGTAAAAAATTATAATTACAATGATTACTTCTCATGGATATTCTCTTTCACTTATCCATGAACCTGGACCTTTGGGTTAAAGAAGAAATTCTGTATGTTTGTGGTTGTTTTGAGAATCAAAGTGCCTAATTTTAGCTATATCTACCTATACTTCATAAAATTTTAAGAGATTATCTTGTCCTTTAAAGAAAAGTTTTCTTTCTATAAATGAAGATACAGCTTTGTACCTCCTCGAACTTTGTCAGGATTAAATAAAATAGTTCTAAGTACCAGAGTTTGTAATACATTTAAATCTTCCATCATTCCTTACTTTCAAACCAACGCGTGTGTAGGTAGAAGTTTCCTGCCTTTACAGTTCATCCTCTTCCAAATCTTTTCTTTAGTTCAGTATTTCTGAATTTTAGCATGTATTTCTGATAACAAAAAAGCATATTCCATGGACAATTTTGGACATGATATAACAGTATCTTATGTCACTATAGAGAATAAATTTGAATAGAATTGATAATATCATAAACATAATACTGAAGATGGTATAAATTATTGAAGTGAATTATTCTTATAATTGCATCCCCTTACATTTCTGATAATATTGAAAGCTTATCATTTCAGACATGTTTTCCTATAGGTTATCTCAAAATAGACAATTGGCTTCATCTTACTGGATGTTTTCTACTAACTGGTAATAGCTGCCTTACTTACAGAATGGATGAGCAATGACAGACAGGACATTAATTCATTCTGGAAGAGTAATTGATTTAAGAATAACCACCATTATGACAGGAGGAAGATATTTAGATTCACATGCCAGCTTTTTGCCATGCATAGAGTATACTATTTTACTATACATATTTTATCAACTAAAGCAGTCTATTATAACCTGAACGAGTGTTTAGAATTTGTGGGTGTGTTATGTTCTTTGGAATAAAGAGCTGCATAATATTTCAATTGTACTCAATAAAGTGTCATAATCTTGATAAAAATGTTTAATTTTTAGTCGATGTCTGAAACTTGTCATAGTAAGCAATATTTAAAACTGAAGGAGCAAAGCAGGCTATTCACTCAATTATGCATAAGCAAATTTTTGCCTTGATGATAGAAAAGTGGACTTATTACCTTGCAATGCTCTGTAACACTTAAAGAACTTGATTAATATATCCATGAATGACACTGAGACAAACCATATTATCTCTATATAGGCATGAATTAAGTACTTTTAATTTGAAAAAAACATTTTTATGATAGAAGCTATTTATCTTCTTGAGGGGATAGAGTCATGAAAATTAATTATGTGTTCACAGTGATTAAACATAAGATTTCACCTAAATGACCTCCCTTGCTCACCTCTGAGATAAGAATGCATCTACATTTTTGAACATTTTAATGTGCACCATTTTTATTAGTTTGAATGTCTCATAGTGATGTCTAGTTCTTTAACAAACATATGATGTATGAAGAATAACATCTGAAATCTACATATTTTGGTTCACTGAAGTATTGAAAGAAAATTAATATTTCATTATTATTTGAATCATTTATGTAGCATTATATCAGAGAACTAAATAATTAAATACAAACATAAATTGTTCTTAAAATAATCATGAGAAAAATTTTCTAGTGTGTAGCTATTAAGCATTATCATTGTAAATGTATTTTATTTACTACATGTTTCAATGGCAAAATGCCCAGTAAACAGAAACACAAAGTTACAATTTTTTTCTTCCATTTCAATTAGTGATTCATACGGTATGGTTTCAAACTGTGCAACATAACATTTGCCCAATGAAATTCAATAAAACTAGGAGAAGAACTTTTAGTATTCAAATAAAACAATGAAACATTTAGTTTTGAATGAGCTAAAAGTTATAAAAGGATTTTGAAATTTCCATTTAAGTCTCCTGTTTATCCTGTCTTCCTCAATTTAGGTTTAGGGACAAAGGTAGCTGAATGAATCTCAAAGAGACAAATTGACATCATGGCCAAACTCTGGACTACAATTTAACCTATAAATCTAAAGTTCCTTTTTTATAATATCCAGATGTAACATATCACAAAAATCTTGTCTTATATTTTACCAAACGCTGGGTCATTTGATGTTTCCAATATTATCTAAAATTTAACACTAGAATTTAATTCTGTAACATCAATATGAATACTTTTCTATCTCTCATACGCATATACATATGCACACATAAACACACAAAGACAATCAGACTATGTCAATTAAGCATTGCTAGATTTATTTTACTTCTTTTTTAAGTTCTGTGCTGTTGGAGGCAATAGGGTAACAATTATTGAGACTCTTCAGCAATAACTCTTGTCATTTTCAATCATTAATTAGTTTTTCACTCCTTTCAATTTTTATACCTCCTAACTGTTTTTGGAGTTATTTCTTTATGCTTTTCAGATAGTCTGTGGGTAGCTACACGTGATGAGGTACTATCCAGGGAATATAATGATTAAAGAAATTAAGTGTCTGCATTTAAAGAGATCAGAATTTTCTTTAAAGATTAAGTAACTGATTACACAAATGCATATTAAAAAGTGAGCAGCCTAAGTACTTTTTTCTTTGTAGTCTGGAAAAGGAAATAACATTATAATTCTTGTGATACTTCATTGAAATAGTAATTGATGAGCTAGACTTTGAAAACTAAGTACAATTTAATCAGGTAGCATTAAGATGGCAATTTTTAAATAGAATAAAGAACAGATGCAGCACAGCAATAGGGTAATAGGAGTTTAAGGGATGAAAATATTGCATTTTTAAATTTGCTTTATAATCTGAGTAGCTTTCAAGAGAGCCATTGATCATATGTCTTCCTAAATTCTTATTCAGGGATGTCATTTTGGTGACTTTGAAATAGGAAAGAGTTTGGAAAAATTACACCACAGAAGTGATCATGTTACATAAGCATGTCTCCCTGTCACCCACCCAAAGTTAGAGCTGTCTTATAGGCAGTGTACTGAACAAGACTGTTTGCTTCAAAGTCAGTATCTCACTGCCTTCAAATAATAGCATAAACTTGGACATTTATCTTCTATAAAATGGAAATAATTATTGTTTAAAACCCCTACTTTACTTTTGTTATAGTTATTAAATAAGATAATGAACATATTCAGAGCACTACCAAATAACAGATGTTTAATGAATGTCTGCTTAAGTGATATTTCATAGCAACTAATAACAATCTTATTTATTTGGTTGGGATTAATAATCAATATTATGTGTTTACCTTTTCAGAAAACTACATGCTAATCTGTAAGATTAGTAGCTTTAGGAAGACTAATTTGACCCACATGTGGGAAACTCATTAGCAGCAGTGGAGTCGTAGGGTGGTATGAGTAAGCAATCTCCGCATAACCTAGCCTGTGCCCTTCCCAAAGGGAATTCACTGAGCCCAAAAGACCCTTGTACCGTTAGATAGGTTCTATTGTTCATGCTCAATAAGTCCAAATGTTTGATGTTGAGCAAATTTTACTTAGTGGGATATGGATTTGATGATGACAAAGAGTAAATACTCATAACACAGAAGATCTGCTGGAAAGTCATAAAACTGAGTAGCTGAGTAGTCTACCAATGTCATTATAAACTGAGCTTTGGCTGAACCAGAACTCAAGTAATGAAATATTTTTTAGCATCATTAAATACTAAAATACCATCAAATTAACATTCACATTAGCTTGTATAATTAACTCAGTATCATAAATATTCTCTGATACCAGTAAAAGCTTAAGTCACTTCAATATGAATATAAATCAATCTGATCTGAAAGAAGTTCAATGTATATATGACACGTGGATACAGGTACACAAATTTAAAAGCATGCACAGCTTCTTAAATCACAGCAAAGTATTCTAAAGATTGAAAATGATAAATTTAGGTTCAATAATAGAGAAACTGTCTTACGATCAGTGAAATTTAATGAAAAATTGATGAGAAAATAGAAACAAAGGAGTGGTAATGTACTATAGGTTGAGTCCCAGAATTGTAAAAATGCTGAGGTTTGGTGGAGAATTATTTTTTGTCAAAGTTAGAAGATGAGATTAGAAGGTCATGTAAGTGAGGCCAAAAACATTTCAAAACAATATTTATTTTAAACTTTGTATTTTTTCATTGTAATCAAATAAAATTTTTATTAGAGAAAATATTGATTTCAGGACATAGAGGACATAGGAGAGCAGGAAGGGGGAAGGTTAGTAAAAAGAATCAAGATGCAATCCTTATACATATTGAATATATGTAACATATATAGTTCTGATCCCACACAATGAATACATTTATTGTTTGTTGTGAATATATACTAATAAAAAGATATTTATTTTTGTTGTCATTATTATTGCTATTATATGTAATACTATTGTTTGGCATATAAAATTCTATCTATCTATCTATCTATCTATCTATCTATCTATCTATCTATTCACAGTGCTGAACCCAGGGCCTCACACATGCTAGGTAAGAATTCCACCACTGAGGTTAATTCTCAGGCAAATTTTTCATTCTTACGTGAGTTATGATATACCTTTTTGTTTTCTTCTTTCATCAAGTCTCAAGATCTATAAAGGCAGTATTTTATCTATGATACTTTTATGAACAATTTTAAGGAGTATTCTGTTTAAACTTTAAACGTATCTTGAAATTTTGTTGTGGGTCTCATCTTTGATCACGTTCTTTTCAAGACTATGGAGATTTCAAAGATCAACAGATGTAAGTCGCATTGACATGTGACGCTAATGCTCCAACAGAGTGTCTCATGATCTTTCAGCAGAGCTAATAGAGGAATCTGGTACAAAGTGAAAAAAAGCAGGGTCATCTTTATAAGACAAAAAAATGATGATAATGGGCAAGTTCAAAATCCCTGCTCCTTTTGATTTAAGCAACAAATTAAATAAATTACAATACAAAACCTATTATACAAGCCCCATTTACTTTAGCAAAATTGGTACAGTTAGTTAAAAGAGCAGATGGTGCTTTGTGATTGTGGACAGTACTCTAAAACCTAACTGAGAATGCTTCAGGGGGGAAAAGGCAGGTGTAATATATTGTTGCCAAGATTTACATTTTGCCCTAGACAGACGACATGCACATCTGTTCTTGGATACAAAGGAAAAACATGATTCTTTATCTGTTTTTATGTGGAGGTTGACTGCTTTTTAGAATGAGGTGGAATATTGTAAAAAAACATGTGTTTCAGTTTGATTGTCTCTTAATTAACAGCTACTTCAACCATAAAGAAATATGTAACATAATTAGAATCATGAAATGATTTCAGATAAAATTTCCACCATCAGAAATTTGAGGAAGTATAAGAACAAAGAATACAGTGCTATTTTGGATTCTGAGAAATAAAAGATCTATAATTCACATCATAAATTGCTAACATATTTCACAAAAAGACTTGTGATACTAATGCCCACTTTTTATGAACTGCATTTGGTCATTGTAACTATAGGAAAAAGGACATGATTTGTGTTAGAATGGGTCAATCAAATAATTTTACAGTTGAGTAAACTAAACCTAAACTAGCTCTTATTATTCAGCATTTGTACAACTTATGAGAAACAATACATTACTTAGCATTTTGTTTCAGTAGAAGGAAGATTCTGTGTGTAATTAATATGATATATGATTCTATTTGGCTTAACAGGTACTAATTAATCCATGTAACAATATCTCCAGACATAAGACACAGAGGATTTAGGGTTGATTAATTCAGCAATTTAACAGTGACCTCAAAGATTGAGATTCTTTACATATATGCGTTATGAAATCTTAAAATGACAATTTGGTCCACTTCAGGTCAAAAATGACTTAAACTGCAGGCAGCCTCTAGAACACGTTTCCATCAAGTGGAACACGTAAAAGTTTCTGAAGTATAAAAACCATATGCTTTAATTGTTTGGTTAACTGAAGTCACTCCATACTCAGACAAACAAAAGTCAGCTAAAAGCCAAAGAGTAATGAATGATAAGGGTGACAGTAACTGGAATTGATAAAGTCATGTATAATATGTCAGATTCAATATGGGTCTATGTATGTTTCCATATAATACATATACTTAATATATGTGAATTCATATTAATTCATGTGGAAGAACAATTTTATAGGTAACAAATAATATTAATAGGAATCCATTAAATAACTAGAATTTTGTACTACAGGATGTATCTAATAAAAAATGAACAAAAGTCTCTAGGCAATTATTTGGTTACTACTGTGCTACACCATGGCTAATAAAATAATGTACTCTGCAATACTAGGATTTGTGGTGGATTTACAGTTCTTTTAGTCAATGCACCTTACTCATTTTTCTCATAAAGTATGTATGTTACATAAAAGTTTATTCAAATTAGATCATAAATATAAATGTAAAAATAATTTTATATGACTCCCTCTAGAGGGACTATGGAAGACAATCTTGATGGTCTTGAGTTAATACAACATAAAAAGCATAATTCATAAAAGAAAAATTGGTAAAATGGACTTTATTACATTGAAAAATGTCTGCTGTGTGAAAGTGTTATTAGCCACTAAAAGGCAAGCTGCTGATTGAAAGAACATATTTTCAAGAGAAATGTTCAACATAGAACTATTATTCAAGCATAAAATGAATTCTTAAAATTTTGTAAAAGGAAAACAATCTGAAATTTAAAAGTAGGCCAAAGGTAAACACATGTATCATCAATGAAAATATAGATATGATAAACAAATATATAAGATGCTCCATATATGTCATTAAAGAAATGCAAATTGAAGCAAACATATTCCAATAAGTACCCATAAGTATGGCCAAAATCTAGAACACTGACCTAGAAAATGCTGATAAAGATGTAGACTGACAGAAATTCTTATTCATTTGTTGGTGGGAATTCAAAATGGCACATTCATGTTGGAAGAAATTTTGGCAGTTTCTTACAAAGAAAACTATATCTAATGTCTGATACAGAAATTACAATTCTTAATATTTACCCAGAGTGGTTGAAAACTTATTTCTATACAAAAGCATGCACAGATATTTATAATATCTAAATTCATAGTTACAATACCTGAAAGCAGCAAACATATCCACTATGTGACTTAGTGAATTGTGGTAGATCCAGACAATAGAATACTCAACACTAAAAACAAATGAGCTATCTAGCTATGAAAAACAAAAAAAAAAAGCAGAAAGGAAGGTGAAATGTATATTACAAAGTGAAAATAGTCATTCTGAAAATACTGATACTTCACAATTCTAAAACACAATGTTTTCAAAATGTTAAAACTGATGAAATAGTAAAAAAAAAAAGGCCAATGTTTGACAAGTTGTGTAGGAAGAAAGAGAGTATGAGCAGAACACAGAGGACTTTCAGGTAAATTGTCCTATATGATAACATTCATATAAAGATAGTGACTGCCATTATACTTTTGTACAAACTCATAGAATATACAATAACAAAAGTCAACTGTAAAGTAAATTTTGGTGACAATGATACTCCAGGGTATGGTAACAAGTACAGCACTCTGGTAGAGGACGTAACAATGAAGGAGGCTACAGACAATGGATATGTAGAGACGGGGGATATTTATCTACTTGCTGCTCAATTTTGCCATGAATGTAAAATTGCTCTGAAAATAAGTCTATTAAAATTTTGATAATACTTTTGAAAGCATTATGAGCCAAAAACCTGGTACATTACTGTGTTGTTCTAATAAAATTTTGTGAGAAAGTTACAGATTTTGGTTATCAGACCCCAAAGAAAGATAGCTTTTTTTCTATCTCTGTCAATAAGATGAATGTATCTAGGTGTTGTTCTTGCTGTCATTATTAAAATACATGAATATATGAAGGTGCATCCTACCTTTACACTTTATAATTTATTTATAGTAATTTTGTTTCAGGTTTGAAATTGATTACTATAAATAATCTTTAAACTCTCATTTGAAGTATACCTATGAATTTTCACTAGTGTAATGGTTACATAGGCAGCATCCACTTCAAGATAGAATTTTTAGAACTATAGCTGTTCTACTAGTTGCATTACTTTATCAATTTCTTTTAAATTCATTATAGTCTAATTGCTATCTTCACTCACATTCTCTCTCTCTTTCATGATGGGAACATAGAATCCAGGTAATGTCAGTATCAGTAGAGGGGATTCATTCCCTAAATATACTTTGTTCTTCAAGTGTGTCGGATCAAACTTTTTATGCAACCCATGATAGTAGTGTCTTTAAAAATTGTATAACGTGGATGAAGAATATTTACTTTATCAAGTACTTTGTTCTTTATTTGAAAACGAAAGCCGCCAGAAATTTGATATACAGAGCAATCATTATTAATTGCCTTTTCATTGAAAATATTCACATCTATTTTGTCAAATTGTTTAATATGCAGAGGTTAGATTTATACAAATACTTCACACTGACACTTATGTTAGTAAGACTCATGAAAACTAAGGCTGTATTAATAACTTTACTAAAACTGTCTTGGAAAGCAGAATATACTACTAATTAAACTGCCAATGGACAGTTAATACAGGAGATGTTTAATATGTGTTAATAACATTTTATGTTTTTTCTTGTACAACTGGTGTTCTTCCACAGGTAGAAGAATTATTACCTTTAAAAAGTAAACTTATTTTATGAATTTTAATGAAAAAGCAAATAGTGATGCATTCATTTTATCCCAGTGATGTATGGGCTTTTTACTTTTCCAAGGGCTAGATTATGGTAAGAACACCAAGAACATAAATTTAATTTTCAAGTATTAGCTATGAGAATAATTTCAATAATCACTAATTTTGTTCACAAAAATTGAAAGCTTATTTTTATCTGTATAAAACACTCTTTAAATTATAGCACATTTAAAAATTCATTATGTAATATGCAAATAGAGTTTGGATTTTATAATCAAAGTCATTATTTTGCAGCTTTATGAAGCTATCTAAGACAAATCTCTTCTGGAATCTCTAAAAGGTATACTTTTTCATTTTAAAGAGATAAAATTAAATTTGAAAACAAGGTATTAGGAGGGTAACAGTGGTTAAGACATTGTATATTGTTGTCTTTAAATATTACACGGAGTACAAAATATTGGCTTTTAATTTTCAAAAGAATATTGGCACAAACTTCTTTTCAATTAGATAAAACAAATCAGTAGTATAACTATCTTAACTATCATGCTTTTGCCTTCTTTTCTTCATTCCCCCTTCCCAGTTTCACTTTACCTTTTAAGTTTGTTTCCAATTTACAATATCTGTAGTACATTTTAGACCTTATTTATTCTTTCAGCTTCTTACACTAGGAAAGCAATACAATGTTTGTGCATGTGCTTTTGGTTTATTTCACTTATGGGTACGGTCTAAAGTTGCATTTATTTATTCATAAAAGTCTCCAGTTTATCCTTTTTTATGACTGAGCAGTGCTCCATTATATTAAAAGTTTGCATCTTTTTATTCATTCCTTGGCTGACAGACTTTAGGGTTGTTTCCAAAATCTAGCTATTACAAATTGTAATGCTGTAAACATGGATATACATACATTGCTATGGTATGATGTTTTTAATTCTTCTGGGAAGATACCCAGAAGGGGACTAGCTGGGTTGTATGGGACCTCCAATTCTAGTTTTTTGAGGAATCTCCACACTAATTTCCACAGTGGTTAGATCAATCTCCCAAAACAGTGGAGAAAGTTTCCTTTTTCCCGACAGCCCCATCAACAATTGTCATTGGTTGATTTCTTGATAATAGCCATTCTTTCTGGGGTGAGACAGAATCTCAGTGCTCTTTTGCATCCTTCAAATGACTAGTGATGTTGAACATTTTTTCATGTTTTTATTTGCTGTTTGTATTTCTTTATCTGGGAAGTGACTATTTATCTCAGATGCCCATTGTTGGGTTGGGTCTTTACATTTGGGAGGTCTGGGGTTTTTTTTTTTTTAACTTCTTACTATGTTCTTGATAGTAATCTCTTGTATGAGGAACACCTGGCAAACATTTTTTTCCCACATAATGGGTTGCCTCTGCACAAGGTTGCTGATTGGTCTCGCAAAAACCTTTTAATAAAATGAGTTCCCAGTGGTTGATTCTTTGTGATAGCTACTGTGCAATCAAGGTTTTATTCATAAATGCTTTGACTACAACAATGATTTGAAAAGTCTTACTTATTCTATCTTCCAGCAGATTTATTGTTTTGTTTTAATATTGAGATCACTGATTCATTTCAAATTTAGTTTAGTGCATGGTGAAAGATAAGGTTTCAATTTTATCTTTGCCGTGTACAGTGCCAGTTTTTGCAGCACCATTTATTAAACAGGATATATTTCTTTCACTGAATGTGTTTGGCTCCTTTGTCAAAGATAAGGTAGCTTAGTATGTCTAGAACTCATTTCCACACCTTCTAATCTCTTCCACTGATACTCATTTCTGTTTTTTTTAGTACCACACTGTTTCTATTACAGTAACTTTATAGTATAATTTCATATCAGGGATTGTGATGTCCCCTGACTTACCTTTGTTGCCCAGAATTGCCAATGCTAGTCTAGTTCTCTTCTTGCAAATGAAATTTAGGACTGATTTCTCTAATTCTGTGAGATATGCTATTAGAATTTTGATTATAGTTGTATTAAATCTGTATAATAGTTGTGGAACTATGACTGTTTTTACAGAATAGGTTCTTCCTACCTAATAGAAAGGAATATTTTTCAATTTTCTGATACCCTCTTCAATAACCTTTTTCAGAGTACTGTAGTTTTAAATGTAAAGGTTTTCTACAATCCTTGTTAGACTGAGTCCTAGGTATTTCTTTCTTTCTTTCTTTTATATTTTTTGGATGCAATTGTGAAAGTTATTTATTACTTTATTTTTTCTCAGTGAATTTATTAGTCATGTACAGGAAGGCTATTGAATTTCAAGTGTTGCTTTTGTATCCAACTATGGTACTAAATATGCTTATTAAATCTAGCAATTTTTAGTGAATTTTTGAGGTCTTCTATGAAGAGTAACGTGTCAACTTCAAATAATGATAATTGAACTTCTTCCTTTCCTATAATTATTCTTTTTATTTCTTTCTCTTCTCTAATTGAACTGGCTAAATTTTCTATGACTATGTTGAATAAGAGTGGAGACAGTGGACATCCTTGTCTTGTTCAAATTTTTTTATTGAAGTATTTACTTATATTTTAAAGGGAATAAAGCAACAATAGAATGTAATGAAACCGTGATAATGCAGTAGGAAATCTACAATAGTTACTATACTGCATATTGTCCTCCTCTAAATAGTTGCTCAGACTACCAACTTTAGGCTGTTTCACAAGTGGGTACTTTGCTTCCTTTCTGGTTCTCCTCAGTCTGCACTCCAGGAGGCTCACAGGGGCATAGCTGCTTTCTTGGTTCTCCCTGGCCCGTGCTTGCACTGGATCACAGGCAGGGGCATTGCTTCAATCCTGGTTCTCCCTATTCTATGTGCCAGCTAACACACAAGCAGGGGCTTGGCTTCCTTCCCGGTTCTCCCTGGACCTTGCTCCAGCTCCTTGCTCCAAATTTTAGAGACAAAATTTTCAGCTTTTGCCTATTTAGTATAATGTTGTTTGTTGATTTATCATAGATGACATTTATCAGATTTAGATTAAAACCATCTATTCCAATTTTTGGTAGGGATTTTATCATGAATGGGTGCTGGACTTTGACAAAAGCTTTTTCTGCATCTATTGAGATGATCATGTGATTTTTGTCCTTGGCTCTGTTAATATGGTGTATGACATTTATTGATTTATATATGCTGAACCCTCCCTTCTTCCCTGGGATGAATCTTACTTGCTCATAGTGTCTAATCTTAATGATTTCTGCAATCTGTTTGTCAGTATTTTATTGAGGATTATTGCATTTATTTTCTTTAGAGGACTGGACTGTAATTCTTTCTTAGTTGTGTCCTTCATCAGTTTGTGTATCAGGGTAATGCTTGCTTCCAGGAATGAAACTGGGAGTATTGTTTCCCTTTTGATTTCATTAAAGAGTTTGAGAAATAGTGACATTAGGTATTCTCTAAATTTCTTTCAGAATTCAGCAGTGAACCCATCAGGGTCTTAGAGTTTCTTTATTGGTAATTTTTAAGTACATCTTAAATTTCTTTGATTGATAATGGCTTATTTGGGATTTTTATGGCTTCTTCATTCAGCTTTGGTAATTCCTAAGTTTCTAGGAATCTGTCCATTTCTTCTACATTTTCCATCGTATTAGAATAAAAGTTTTTAAAGTAGGTATACATGATCTTCTGAATTTCTGCAAGGTCCATTGTGATTTCATCCTTTTTGTTCCCAATTGCTTGAATTTGAGTTTTTTCTTTCCTTTTTTTGATAAGGTTGAATGGGGGTTTCTCCATTTTATTTAATCTTTCAGAGAACCAACTCTTTGATTCATTGACTGTTGGTGTTTATATTTTTGCTCCAATGCATTAATTTCTGCTCTGATATCTATAATTTCCTGCCACATATCAGTGTTTAGCATAACATGTTCTTCTTTTTCTGAAAGCTTGAAGTTCACCATTAAGATTTTTATTTGGGTTTGCTCTCTTTTTCTGATATGTGTATTTACTGCTATAAGTTTCCCTCTTAAAGCTGCTTTCCTTGTGTCTCATAAGTTTTGATATGTAGTGTTGACATTATCATTTAATTGTAGAAACTGTGTAATTTCTTTAATTTTAACTGTGACCCATTGGTTGTTCAGAAGGGTACTATTTAATTTCCATGTGTTTATGAAGTTCTTCTGGTTTCCTTTGGCATCGATTTTAAATTTCATTGCACCATGATCGATAATGTGCATGGGATAATTTCAATTCCTTTGCGTTTACTTAAGCATGCTCTATGAGCAGGTATGTGGTCTGTTTTGGACAATGTTCTGCAGCTGAAAACAATGTGTATTCTGATGTTGTGAGGTATAACATTCTGTGAACTTCTACTAAGTCCATTTGTTCAAATGTTTGGTACAGTTCTAACATTTCATTTTTGATTTTCCGTCTGTTGATCTCTTTTGTTGAGAGTTGGGTGTTGAAAAAACCCCATATAATTGTATTAGTGCTTACTTGATTTTTCATGCCCATTAATACTTGTTTTGTATAGTTGGGTACACTGTTATTTGTTGCATGTATATTCATGATTGCTATCTATACCTCTTGGATTGTTCCCTTTACAAAAATGTAGTTATATTCTTTAACTGTCTTAAACAGTCTGGTTTGAAATTCACTTTGTCTGCAAGTAGAATAGCTACCCCTGCTTTTTTCTGGGTTCCTGTTGCATGGAGTATTGTTTTCCATCCTTTAGCTTTCAATATATGAATTTCGTTCATACACAATACAATGTGTTTCTTGTATGCAGAATAGTGTTGGATCTTGCTTTGATCCATTCTGCCAGTCAGTTTCTTTTGATTGGTGAATTGAAATCATTAATATTGATGGTTATATAATTGATCTGTATTGACTTGTCCTTGTCATGACTTTTCCTGTTTTTTGCCCTCCCTCTTTCTTACTCTTCCCTCTAATTGTTTGCCTTGTCTGGTGAATTCCTTCTGTTGGGGGTTCATGGAGTTGTAGTTCTTTGCTGTCTCTTTTGAGAATGTCCTTCAAAACATTTTTGGAGTGTTGGTTTGGTGGTCATAAATTTTCTCAGATGTTTTTTGTCATGGAGGTAACTTATTTCTCAATCACTTGTGAAAGATAGTTCTGTGAAGTGCAGTAATCTGGTTTGAAGGTTGTATTCCTTTAGAAGCTGAAATACTTCAGTCCAATTTCCTTGTTTTAAGGTTCATATACAGAAGTGACCTGTGATTCTAATGGGCTTTCCTTATACATAATTTGTTTCATTTCCTTTACAGTCTTTAAGATTCCATTCTTTTGTTGCATTTCTGTAATCTTGACTATATGCGTGACTGTACATTTTTTTGATGGTGGCTAATTGATTTTTATATGCCTCATTTATCTGTATGTCAAATTATTTTTCTCTGCCTGGGAAGTTTTCTGCCATGATGTATGTGATATCTGTGATAGTTATAAATAAATATTATTTGTGATATCGCCTGCTCTTTTTTTAACATGAATGTATTTTAAGGTATTCTCTTTGCCTCATCTAGGAGCTGCTGGATTGATTTCTCATAGTCCCTTGCTACTTTTAAGAAATCTTTCTTTTCATGATCACTAACCATAATCTTGTTTCTATATCAGAGATCCTGTCCTCACATTGGTTAAATCTGGTGTGGATACTTTTGTTTTTCTTTTTTTTTTATTTCTAAAAGAAAAAATGAATAAAAATGATTAGAATTTCAAAACAAAATTGCAGATTAACAATGCTTAACACATTGCATATTGTTATCTTCAGAATAATTACACAGATTATAAGATAAATGCATGATAAAGTGATCAAACAATGAAAGCACAAGCTATTTTCTTCAATCGACTAATATAAATTAGTAGCATAATTTTATATATATATACTCATTCATTTATTCTTTTTCCTTCTTTCCTTTCTCCTATCCCCCATCTCAGTTCTTTCCTTCTAAGCAGTTTCTCCCCCTTTTAGTTTCATGATATCTATTATACATTCTAGATGTTAGTCTTTCAGTTTTTTACACTGTGGAGATAATACATTGTTTACACATGCAAATCTGATTTATTTCACTTATAAGTATGGACTCAAGTTACAGTCATTTACCTGTAAAAAACTCCAGTTTACTCTCCTTTATTGCTGACTAGTGCTCCATTTCATAAAAATATAGCAGCTTTTTTTTTTATCAGTTTCATGGTTGATGGGCATTTGACTTTAGGTTAGTGCATTATGATTGACATATGCTTGATTTTTGTCTTCAGCATGCAGAAAGCCAGTTTTTTCTAGCACCATTTACTAAAGAGACTGTCATTCTTTCAGTGAAAATGTTTCACCCTTTGTCAGGAATAAGGTCACTGAATGTGTTTGTAATTGTATCAACATATTTTAATCTATTCAACTGGTCCTTGGATCTGGTTTTCTTTTCTTTTTCTTTCTTTCTTTCCTTTTTTTTGCCAGTATCATTCTGATTTTATCACAGTAGCTCTTTGTATTATGCTTTCAAGTAAGGGATTGTGATATCTCCTACCTTCCTTTTGTTACCCAGCATTGCTTTAGCTATTCTAGGTCTCTTCCATTTTCCAATGAACTTTTGGAATGTTTTTTTTAGGTCAGTAAGGTATGTTAATGGTATTTTCTTTGAGATTGCTTTAAATCTGTATGACATTTTTGGGTGTACGCCCATTTTCACAATGTTGGTCCTTCCTATCTATGAGCAAGGGGTATCTTTCCATTTTCTGATATCCTTTGGAACTTTCTTTTCAGAGTACTGTCATTTTCAATATATAGATCCTTTACTTCCCTTGTTAGATGGATTCCTAAGCATTTCAGTTATTTGGATGCTATTGTGAAAGGTGTTGTTTCCTTAATTTTTCTCTCAGTGAGTTTGTTATTTGTGTGCATAAATGCTATTGATTTTTCAGTGTTGACTTTGTATCCAGATACGCTGCTGGATTTACTTATTAAATTTAGTAGTCTTTTGGTGGAGGTTTTTTTGGGGGTCTTCTATGTCATCTGTGAATAATGATAATTTAAATTCTTCCTTTTCTCTCCATGTTCCTTTTATTTCTCTCTTTCGTCTAATCGTTCTGGCTAATAGTTCCAGAACCATACTGAACAGAAGTGGTGATAGTGGGCATCTTTGTCACATTTCTGATTTTAGAGTGGAAGCTTTTCATTTTTGTCTGTGTAGTATGATGCTGGCTGTTGGTTTGGCATAAATGGTTTGTTCAGATTGATGTAGAGACCATCTATTCCAATTTTCTCTAGTTTTTTTTTTAATCATGAATGAGCTTTGGATATTATCAAAACCTTTACTGCATCTATTGAGATGACCACGTGATCTTTTATCTTTGGCTCTGTTGATATGGTATATTACATTTATTGATTTATGTATGTTGAATCATCCTTTCATTCCTAGGATGAATTTAACTTGGTGAGGGTGTATAATCTTCTTGATTATTTGCTGCATTCTGTTTGCGAGTATTTCATTGAGGCTTTTGCCTGTATGTTCATTAACTGATATTGCATTAATCCGAATTTTTACATCTTCTTGATTCAGCTTCTTGATTCATGCATTTCTAGAACTCTGTCCATTTCTTCTTTGTTTTCCATCCTATGTGAGTAAAGATTTTGTAAGTTGATATTGACGTTCTTCTGTTTTTCCATAGAATCTGTAGTGATTTCATCCTTTCCATTCTTCATTGCATGAATTTGAGTTTTTTCTTTTGTTTCTTGATATGGTTGACTAGATATTGATCAATTTAGTTTATTCTTTCCAAGAACCAAGTCTTTAATGCATTAAATTTTTGTACTGTTTTCTTAGTGTCAATTTCATTACTTTCTTCTCATTATATAATTTCCTCCCTTCTATTGGCTTTGGGCATGACTTTCTCGTCTTTTTCTTGAAGCTTGAGGTTGCTACAGATACTTTCAGTGGGAGTTTTATTATGAATATCTGCTTGAATCTGCCTTATGCATTCTATTTTTTCTTATGTTGAGTATTTATGGCTTCCACAATTTTCTTAAGTTCCTCTATTTTTTGGTCTCTATCTTCTCTAGCATCACTAATTACAGTTTTCATTGATGACAAAGTCTCTGCAGTTTTCTGAAAAAAAAATATTACTAATTTGACTTTTTCTATACCCTCATTCAGCTGACTTGTTTTTATCACTTCAGAGAGTCCAGGTGGGTGACTTTAGGATTATCCCACCTCATTTCCTCTGACTTTGCCTTTGGTGAACTGAATTTCTTGGTTTGCATCTTGATTATCTGTCTTCTCATTTTCTCTTCTTTTATTTAATTCCTGGAATGATGCTTCTAAATTGTCTGGGTTGCTTTTCACTAATATTTAGAACCCTTATGCAATGACTACTTCTCCAATGTATATTCCAAACGTAGCTGGGTTTTGGATTATGAGTCTGTTGTAAAATCATACCTCTTCAATTTTGGAGGGGATGAGAAGTTGTTGCCTGTTTTCTCCAGCCTCTGGTTCTTTGGCACCATGCCACAGGATGTCCTGTGACCCTTAGGGAATCTCTGTCTTGGAATACCAGGAAGAGCAGCTGTTTGAAACAGTTGTCACAAAATATTCTAGAAGTTGACAATCTGAGCTAACCATTAAGTTGTCACCTTTAACCATATAAACTACATTTGTAGTTATGTAATAAAATTTAAAACAAACATGAAAATTATATTTACCATTCCTTACTATGTCAATTTTTGTTCTCAAGGCTTAAAATTTAAAGTGGGTTAAGGAGAAAATAGAGAAGTGGAAGAAGAGAAAGTGATTAGAGTTAAGGCCGGTGAACAGAGGGGGATCACGCCAAATTTGAGTAACTAGTGCCAAAGACTGGAGGGAAGGAGAAAAGGAAGAGATAAAAAGACGAGCAGAACAGAACCCTCATATAAAAACAAGATCAAACAGTTAAGGTAAAAAAACAAAACAAAAAAACAACAACAACAACAAAACAAGAGAGAGAGGAAAAAATGTCGATTTCTAGGTTTGTCCCTATAGTCACTGGTAGATAATATGATGGGGACAGTTTTCCAGTCCACATTGATTTATCCCAGCAATCCAGCAGTAGCTTTTAGGATGGGTAGTGGATAATCTCGGCAAGCCTGCATCTTCTAGTCAAGACTAGACTCATTAGGCCTGCAGCCCTCAGTGCACCTTCTGTGGGTCTGAGCCCAGTTGGGAGCTGCTAGATGGAACCAGAAGCTGCTCTGAGTTATGAGCTCATTAGACTCCTCTTCTAGATGGCTCCTGGCCAGTTGCTTTCTCTCAAAGGACAACTGCTCCCTCAGCACCGACCACCGGTGAGTGCAGTCCTTCACATTCGCTGCTGTCCTCCACTGCTCCCTTCCACTGCTGCATCTCTCTGTGGAGGCCTCTGGGGTTGCCACCTGTCAACATGTGTCCACAGATTTGAACCGCTTCTCTTGCACAGTAAGTACCATATCAGGGGGCACTTGCCACAGGCCACCTCCTTTTCTTTGTTGAACTTTCTGTTTTCCCTTTCTCTGTGGGTTCAATTCACACTTCAGATCCTTCTTGGATCTAAGGGACATACTGCCCTCTTGGTCTTTGCTATATTCCAGCATCTAGATAGTGACTTTCAGAGAGGCTCTTTCCCTGCTGCTTACCACTCTGTCATCTTCTCTTCTCCATGGAGAAACAGGACCATTTATGAGAGACTGAGGCAGAGGATTGCTTCAAGGTCAATGCCAGCCTGGGCTACATAATGAGCTCAAGGCCAACCTGAACTACATGGCAAGACGCTGTCCTTAGAGACACATATTTGAACCAGTCAGAATGTTCAATATTCTCTAAGAATATCATCTGTAGTTATTAATAAACTACATTAAAAAGACTAATTGTGGTAAGTAGCATTTATATCAAAAGTTATGAAAAAGTTTAATTGCTTTTTCTCCAGTGAGTGTTTCACATGTGTTTGTTTAAAATTTCTCATCCATGAAATGTAGTATAAACTGTAGAAATAAAAATGTTTTAAGTGTTAGTTGCATAGAGAAAACTGTAAGTCAGATATTGTAGGAATTACACAGAGGAAAATACTATAACCTCTTTTAAGAGT